>JAJPUD010000137.1:133998-151413 GCA_023553655.1 Myrmecobius fasciatus
CCTTGTTTCACTCCTGATCTTACTGGGAATGCTTCTAGTTTGGAATTGACATCATTTTAGATGACAAAGAGCAAATTCCCTCTCAAAGTTCTATCCTCCATCTCTTTAGAAAGCCCTTGTTAACTATCAATATTCAGTGGTTGTTCTTTTTCTCCTTTGTGACATTTTTCTACTCTGAAAGCTCCTAAAGTATATCAGAATTCTCTTTAGCCTCTTAAGATCATTTTACTTATTTTTACAATAAATTCCGTCTTTTTTATTTAAAGAACACTTCAGTCTCCCATTTCATCTAGAAAATGCAGAGGCATTCCTTGAATACTACTATGAACTTCACTTTTTTAAAAAAAGACAGCTTACATACTTTGTCCATAGGTAAACAATGGACCATAACAAAAAGACAAATATATCATGCTATCTAAATCACTGTAAAATTCTTTCAGCTTCTGATACTTCCTGGAATCATGATCCCAATTTATTTCCGATACTTAGAATTCCATGCTTATAACTGCTAAAATACAAAGTTGACTTTAATATCATATTAGAAAGCCTCCTCCAGCTACCTCTAGTTAAGGAATAAAAAAGGTAACAGGACCAAACATTTTAGCTCAAGAAAAATAATAAATATGAAGGTGCAGGCCCTGATAATCTTGAAGAATTATCAGGGCCAACACCTTTATATTTATTATTCCACTTCTATTTTTAATAATCATTACACAAAACTCTCTATAACAAAACAAAAAAAAAAAAACACTTTGTAAAACTACCCAACTAAATATCCAAAAGCACACATACCATTTAACATATTTGTAGTTCCGCACATCTCTTTCATAAGAAACAAGGGCACTTGATAATCATTCATGTCATGTAATTACAGCAATATAATAAAGGCTAACATTTAAATAGCACTTAAGGTTTGTAGACATTTTATTTATTTAGCTTATTTTAACTTCACAATAACCCTCTTAAGAAAGTGCTATTATTATTATTCCCATTTTACAAAGGAAGGATTTTGAGGCAGACAGATTTAGTGACTTGTCTAGGATGACAAAGCTTCTAATTATTTGGAGTTAGATCTGAAAGCAGGTCTTCCAGATTATACATACAGTTCTCAATTCACTTTGCCACCCAGCTGCCCCTAATTCTAGTTATGTATTTAATCTGCGTTCATTTGCTTTTTGGTTTTACTTTAATATAGTAATTCCTACATATACTCTTTTCCTGCTTCTATTCTCTTCCTCTGTATGATTTTATAAAAAGCCTTAATATATTTGTCTGAATTCCTGTTTATTACAATAATATTTGTTTATTTTCATATGCCAAAATATGTTGTTGTTCTCCAATTGCTGGGCACTCACTTTCCCACCTAGTTTTTTTTTTTGCTATGATAAAAGTGTTGCTTGTAATATTTTGTAGGGTTATGTAGGATTTTTCCTTAGTTTACTTCTTTGTAGTTTCATGCCCAATAGTAGGATTAATGGATTAGTTAGTTTCTCATTTTGCAGATGAAAAATTGAGTATCAAAGACATTACATTATTATATAAAGAAGTAAACAGTTTTAAACTCAGATTCTTTGACTTCATCTCCAGTATTATTTCTACTATACCTTGATGGTACATGACACAAACCAAACCCTCGCTGGTTTAAAAGAAGTAGCAAAGATGTGAGTGAATTTCGTTTCCAAGATTAAGGTAAGAATTACAATATGAGCCAGCTATAGGAGTCACAACGATCAAAGGACCAAAAGAAGGAAATGGTGTCTCACTCAAAGAGAACTGAAAACTGGAACTCACAAACTGGAAAAAGAGCACAGGAGATAATGCAGTCAAAAATTAAGTTTTTCATGGTTCAAATACCAGATGAGTAATGTTGTACTGATTTAGTCAGTCATTTCCATTTGTGGTACTTAGTAAATCTGTGGACATGTCCCTGATTTAAAGTCCAGCCATGGTGTCAAGCATCCTTCTTATATCCTTTTAGCTGTATACCCATCATTATTACCATCTTTAGTTTTATGCAAAGATTGAATATACAGAGATACAAAAACAAATCAATAAATTTTATACATCAATTATTGCCCAGCTAAAGACAGCTTGGGAAAAAAAAAATTCTTTTTTTGTATGACTACACCTGGGTTTACTTGGTATCATTTTTTACTTTAGTAAAATAACAAAGCATAATTTGTGCAATAAACTATGTAGAGAAAATATACGGAAAAGCATAAACTACTCGATTTTGACAATTTAAAATATAGGTCATTTTGTAGGACATAGTAAATCTACAAAAAGTTATAGAAATGAATGCAAAGTCTAATTGGGACTGTGAAGAAATGACATTTACAGATGAATGAAAAAAATTTGAAAACATCAATTTTTTTATTAGTAAAAATGAACTCTGACATGCTTTTTAAAGGGGAGAAAAAATATATATATAAAACTATATATATAGTTTCTGTGTGTGAATGGACATTTGAGACATGGATCATGGTATAGCTGATAGGTGGCTTGATCTGTGACAAATATAAACTTTGTAACCTTGTGCAATCTACTTAACTTCTTAGTAATCAAGATAACTCAAAGTAAATTTAAAAAAAAAGTAAATTTTATGCTTGTAGCAGCCTTTTTGTAGTAGCAAGGCATTGGAAACTGAGTAGATGCCGATCAGATGGAGAATGGCTGAACAAATTATGGTATATGAATATTATGGAATATTATTGTTCTATAAGAAATGATCAGCAGGATGATTTTGGAGAGGCCTGGAGAAACTTACATGGAATGATACTAAGTGAAATGAGCAGAACCAAGAGAACACTGTACACAGCAAAAATATTATTTGATAATCAAGTATGATGGATGCGGCTCAACAGTATGAAGTGATTCAGGCCAATTTCAATGGTCTGGTGGTGGAGAGGGCTGTTTGCACCCAGAGAGAAGACTGTAGGGACTAAGTGTGGATCACAACACAGTATTTTTACTCTTTTTGTTTGCTTGAATTTTGTTTTCTTTCTAATTTTTTTCCTTTTTGATCTGATTTTTCTTGTGCAGCATGATAATTATGGAAATAGGTATAGAAAAATTGCACATGTTTAACATATATTGAATTATTTGCCATCTAGGGGAGGGATTAGAGGGAAAGAAGGGAAAAAAATTTGGAACACACGGTTTTATAAGGGTGAATGTTGAAAATTATCTATGCATATGTTTTAAAAACAAAAAGCTTTAATAAAAAAATAAGAGAAAAAAATAAATTAAATTTTAGAACAGTTGCAATATGTATTGACAGGAATAGTTTCTTCAACTGAAAATTCCTAATACTTAAGAAATCACAAGTCTAGCCCTTCTTTTATATAAAGACATATATCTACCTACACATATACACATATATGTTTGGATATGTATGCATATATGTAGGTATGCAAACACTCAGTTATAAATACTTCCTTAAAGACAGCCAACATCACAAACACTGTAAGAAATTTTCCAAAATGACTGAAGTTGAATTTTATATAAGGAAGAGGAATGACCAGGTCAAGATCTTGGAGAAAGTATCCTTCTAAATTTAAATGCTAAAAATCTTCAAAAAGAACTTAATTTGTTATATACTTAGATTTCTATTTGTTCTCAATTATGTTATTCTTTTATTATGATAAGATATTTAAATTTCTAAGATATTTCCCCAATTTACAAATTTCATTTTTTGTCATATATTTTAATTATCACTTTTAAGTATATAGCATTTTGGGAGCTGATATAGTAGTAAAATTTCATCCACACTTTTATTGTCATTTATTAATTTGCTGAAAATATTGGCAATATTATATAACAATAACACTATTAATTTTATTCTCAGGAAATATTTCATGATAAAAATCAATGTGAGATTCATCATGTGATAATGACTCTTGGCATTATATTAAAGAATCACTTTGGTGAGTGGAGATATACTTGCCATGGAAAACAATGCTGGTAGTAGTGGTGAAAACTCTTCAGAGGAAACAACTTTAAAAAGAAACTGGGGGTAGAGCTAACATGTGGTCATCCTTAAAAACAGTAATGCATTTATTTACTTAAAATTTTTATTTCCAGTTCTGAATTATCTCCCTTCCTCTTATCCCTCCCCCACCCACTGAGAAGGCAAAAAAGATGCTACCCATTATAACTGTGAAGTCATGCAAAACATTTACACATTGGATATGTTGTGGAGGGGAAAGCAAGAAAAATAGGAAAATGAAAGAAAATTTGCTCTTTTTGGAAGAGGATAGCATTTTTCACAAGTCTCTTGGAATTGCTGTAGATTGTGGTTTTGATCAGAGTAACTAAGCCTTTCACAGCTGATTACTGATATAATATTGCTGTTATTGTATATAAATGATCTCTAGTTAAAATAAAATAACATTATTTTAGTAAAGAATATAAAACAAAAGCTTCCACAGACATCCCTGCAGATAGATAAGAATGGTGAATTCACAGAAGAGGCATTAGGTTAATATGAACTGACAATAATGAAGACAACATCTAGCATTCACACAAGAGTTTAAGGTTTGCAAAGCACTTTACAAATCTAAAAAGTGATGTTTCTGGGAGATAGCCTAGGCCCCCTAGGCCTTAACTTGAAGAATACCTCAATTACTGAATTAGACAACGGCACAAAATAAGATGAAGGCAAAGGGGAAACCTGGCTTGACCATCTGTTGGTTTTACCTGACCACAAGTTTAAGATATACCTTGTACCAATAATGAGGTACTAAAAATATTAATTGAAGCTTAAGTTGCATTAATAGGAAGATTATATCTAGATGTCAAGGGGCAGGGCAGAAAACCTATTGTGTGTTGTGTCCAAATCTGTGACAATCGGGGGGGGTTAAGTGACTTGCCCAGGGTCACACAGCTATGAAGTTGTGATGATCAATGGAATAGCACAATAACTTTTGAATTTCTATAGTAGTTTTCATCTCTTCAAATATGAAAAATCACTGACTATTGTAATTCCCATGCATGCTGAAATTCTTCTCATTACAACCTTAAAACTTAACATGTGAATAAACTAGATTAGGAAATACTTGATTTTGTAGAAGAAAGAAGATATATTATAAATCTAGACAAATTCTATTTAAAATAATAATTCACCCAGAGTTTATACAACTTGGTTCATCTTTTGGTTCATTGCTCAAGAATATTACAGAAACATGGATGTTGGCTTCATGTCAATTAAGATGAAAATAAAGTTTATTTTAACTTTGGACTTTTCTCCTGATTTATATCAAAGTTTTTATTTGGTCAGATTTGTAAATTAGTGTTTTATTTGAAATAACAAAATTATGTAACTCAATTTGAAGCTAGTGCTACTCTGTGTGATACATTATATCTCACATTACATTGGTCATTAGTCCTCTTATTATTCCATGTATTTTGGTATCTATTATGCCTACAATGCAAACTGTACTCTGAACACGCTGTTTAAAAGGCAAAAAGGCTTAATTAACTGAAATGAATTTAATTGTTATTACCAACAAAATTCAATTCAACAAAAATTTAACAATTTCTATTGTAAAGAAGGTATTGTGTTTTGTATTAGTAATAAAAAATGGATGCAATACATTTTATTTTCCAGGAACTTATAAAAGTACTAGAACTCTTTATAGCTTAGAAAGGGAGAAAGATGTTTTTTAATTGATTAATGTGTACAGAGATAATTATAATATGGAAGAGAATGCAATACATGCAATGGAGAGATACAGGAGAAGTATACAATGGAGATATAGGATAGTACTACAAGAATTTTGAGGATAACTTCTTTAAATGAGCAAACAGTAATGACAGCATATATACTTCTATTTATTTGTACAAGATTTAACATTAGTATTTATCTAATGTATAAAGTAACTGGATTTCAGACCTGCAGAGAAATATATGTGTAACCTACTTATATGTTATGGTTATTTGTTTTATGTATTTTTGAATTTAGCACTAAATTTTTGAACAGAATCTTGTTAACCTTCAATATAGATAGATCAGACTCAGATACTGCTGGTGAAATTATTTATTCCCATGAATTTCATTAATTTTCTTAAATATTAATAGTTCTCAAAAGGATATCTATCATTTTCTGTAGCGTCTTTTCACTCAAAATACATTTAATTATAATACTTCATTCTATATACTGCATCTTTCCCTGTATTTTAAGGCTTAAATAAATAACTCATTATCATGTTGTTGTATTAGCATTATATTATTAACACGAAAAGTAGCAAGGCCTCTATTTTTACAGATGATCATCCTATAGACCAGTCAACAAGCATGTTCTCAGCACCTAAAATATGCCATGGGCTTTCCTCTAACTCAAATGACAATGGCAAAAGAACTATGGAAAAAAAGAGTGAGTTAATAGAGAACATGTATTTCTAACAAAGTCCCGTAAAAACCATGCTCCCAACACTTTTTTTATATTAATGAAAAATGCCATGTTTAAAAAAAATACAAACTACATCAATAGCCAAAGTATATAGATGACACAATACAGAAAAACTAAGAACTGGGAATGACAAGATTTTTCACTGACTTCCATAAATTATTTAGTCAAAACCAGTTAAATTACTTATATGTCATGTAGGGACAATGATCCTTCACCCTGTGATATTATGAGACTGTTGTGAGAATAAAGTAAAATAATACCTGTGAAAGTTTTTAAAAATTTAGAAGCATAAGCAACAAAGAATTTAGAATATCTAGAATTTGAAGTCTTTACTGATATGATGCAAAATATCCCAAGAAAGCAGCAGTAAACATATTCTAAAGGGTGGGTTTTTCAGGCTGAATAAAGCATACAATAGTGGAGGATGGCCATTTTTAAAGTGACTGTTACAAAGGTCACTAAGGCTATGTCTCAGAAATTTCTCTCACAAATTTTTGACTAGCTTAACAACTAGCATTGATATCTGGTATTTTGGGGGTATTAGTACCTGGAGTACTTCCTACAGAAGAGATATAGAGAAACTTCTGAAGGTCTCCCAATTATCACACACTTTCGTTCACATGAACACCCAAAAGAAACAAACAAGATAATAGCTATCTATTTTTAATTTCAAAGGTGGGTTTATTTAAAAAAAAAATTCCTGAATATATCTAACAAAGGCAAGATGTATGATAAAATAAAATGGATAGGAATGCATTAAAAGTCTAGTCATTTCATAAACGCATACAAACACAAACTACTCCCAATATTTATGAAAATTTTAAGATTCACAAATAATTTTTTATAAGAGCTTTATTATAGGTAGTGTCAAATTACTATTACCTCCATTTTAGAGTTGAATAAATTATGTTATAGAGATAGTATAGATTAGACTCAGTTGTAACCAAGCCCACTACAATTTCTATTACATTCGACTACCCTTTCAATATGCAAAATAACATGCACATTAGTAACAATACTGTAGATTCAGATTCCTTCCATCAATAGAGAATATAGTGAATGACTCATAATTAGTGATTGACCCATAGTCACATACTACCAATTTAAAGGTGGGATATGAACATTCTTATTTAACTCAAAGTCTAACAAGTACTCACTATCATTCCTATCTCTTGTATTACCTATAATCTCATCTGGTTATTTACTTAATATATTATCTATAAACAAGTACTTATAAAAACAGGTACATACAAATTACCAAAAACAATCAAAAAACATCACTGATATTCCATTTAGTTATTAAAAATACTATCCCAAATCCTTGAGATAATCTGAAAGTAACAATTAAAATTCCTTTATTAAAATGACTATATTCTATATTATTAGCAAGACTATATTATATATTAACTTGACATATTAGCATGATTGTTTATATGTGCTAAATAACAAAGGCTAAGTATCATTCTTTTCATGAAAATATTGGACCTCAGAGAGGCTACAAGATCTAATCAAAGCTAGTAGATTAACTGAGGTTAATGAATCTGATGAAGCTAGGCAAAAAGAGTTTAAAATACAAGAAAAATGGTTTAAATTGAACTTTTGCCAGTTTACAATAAGTACAAAGTTTAAACTATATAAACTCCATTTATTTTTAATAGAAATATCCATGACATATAAAAAACCCAAGTTTTGTTTCTTGTAGCATAATAACAGAGCAAATGGCATTAAAAGAAACACAGTGAGATTAATGAAACAAATTCATATATATTATATTCTTTATATAAGCACCCAACAAGCAGAAGGTTATAATTATATTTTTAAAAATATGTTAGGGGATGTTACTGTCATGAATCTGCAATCATTATAAAGCAGATACTACTGCTTGCACGTATCTCCATTAGTCTTTTTAAAGGTTTATCAATCAATCAATAAGCATCTATTAATTATTAAGCACTTAGCAGGTATTAAAAATATACAAAAAAGCCCCTAATTTCAAGAAGGTTATATTCTACAAGGGAAAACAATACATATAAGTAAATACCAAAAAATAAAATAAAATAAAAACATAAGATAGGTGTGGACAATAAAAGCATTAGTAGCTGGATAGAGCATCTAAGGATTTGTGTAGATAATGACACTGGAACTCAACTTTGACCCAGTTGGAGTTCAACCTAGTAAGGCACTGTGATTCTAAGAAAAGTAGATGACTGGGAGTATATTTCAGGCTGAAGAGATTACCTGGAAAAGGAACAAATATGAGGGTAGAATGCCCTGTGTGAGAAATGTCAAGCAAAGACTAGTATGGCTTGAACGTATAATTCATGAAAGGGGTTAATGTGTAAATCTAGAATTATCTACAAAGATAGGCTAGACATAGGAGAACCAATCAATCAACCAATAAACATTAATCAAGTGTGTACCATATGTTAGGTATTGTGCTAAGCACTGGAGAGATTTATGGCTTCAAATGCCAAAGATCCTATTTTGATCCTAGAAGTAACTGAAAGGCACCAGACATGGTTAGACTTGCTCCTTGTCATATAATATTTCAGCAGTTGCATGGAGGGAAGATTGTAAAGAGAAGATATTGGGGGACAAAGTGAATTGGAAAATATACTGTATTTTTATCTTCTTTAAAATTTTATTATGTTTTTACTGAAGTGAGAATTAAATGAAACCATATTTAGATTAAAAAACAATAAAAATGGAAGTGAATGTGATCAGCAAATTACAGAATGGCCTTGATAAACAGTTCTATTCTTAATATAAAAATATATTTCTTTAACTGATGGATGTTGTAATAAGTTCATATGAGAGATCTGACATACTTAGCAAATAAGATATGAATACACTAACAGGGTCATATTCATCAAAGAATTCCTTAAAAAAACCAACAAATAAACCTAAAGCCTCCAACACAAACTTATAGAAACATGGAGTAATACACACACACACATACATATATATAAAAACTAACATCAGAAATAGCATGTCTGAAGGTCTGAGTCATGTGACCAAACAGATGGAGGACTAGACATTTACCATTGTACTTATTCTGAAAAAACCTGCAGAAGAGAAATTATGGGCTACAGGTATCACTCTTATGGCTATTTCACAGTCCCAAGAATGCAGGTAGTTTAACAAAGTAAAAGTCTTATGAATTAATATTACAGAAAAATAAATCCCTAATGTTCTCAATATGCCTTTCTGATCACTCCAGGAGGATACACAAACTAATCTACGGACTTCTACTTTGGGATCCACTAAAAGTTTTTGCAGTCTCTGTTGGCACATGCCATTCTGCTTCCCTTGCCCTAGAATCCTACTGCAATTAGTAGCAAACAGAGTACCCAGGTTACATAAAAAGGAGAAAGATGTATAGGAAGAAGAAACTGTAATTTCCTCCTGTATAGTGGGGCCTCAAGGTAAGGGAACTCCAGATTGGCAGAAACTATGGCCAATATGTTCTATCCACTTTTTCTAAAGCCCACTCAGTCCAGCCAGAAAACTAAGGAACAGGAACCAAGGGAGGCCAAGATTTTGGGTAATTTCAAGTATGAAGGAAAAAAAATTAGAAATCATTTGGTGTGAGGCTATCTTCAAGTCTCCTCTACTGTTTGAATATAGAAAACAAAATGTTGAATGAAAGAATCCATAGATCATCTGGGGGGGGAGGGGAGAGGAACAAGGGGGAAGGAGAACAAAAACCAAAAAATTAGTTGTAAATTCGTTTTCCTCTTTTTAAAAAAAATAGTATTTTAATTTTCCAGATGCATGTAAAGAGAGTTTTCAGCATTCATCAGTACCAAGCCTTGTGTTCCAAATTTTTCTCCCTCCCTCCTTTCCATATTCTCCCCTAAATAACAAATAATCCAATATAGGTTAAACATGTGCAATTATTCTTAAAAAACAAGCGAACAACAACAAAAAGATGAAAATAGTATGCTTTGATACATATTCAGTCTCCATAGTTCTCCCTCTGAACGTCAATGGCACTTTCCAGCCCACATCTATTGGAATGGCCTTACTTCCAATTGCAATTGCCTCATTATTGAAAAGAGCCAAGTCCATCACAATTGATCATCACATAATATTGTGTTACTGTGTACAATGTTCTCTTGGTTCTGCTTCCTTCACTTAGCATCAATGGAGTTACTTGAATGTAACTCCAGGTATTTCTGAAATCAGCCTGCTCATGATTTCTTAGAGGACAATAATATTCCATTATATTCATATACCATAACTTCATACATTCTCCATCTGATGGACATCTATTCAATTTCCAGTTCCTTGCCATTACAAAAAGGGCTACTACAAACATTTTTGCACACACGAGTCCTTTCCCCTCTTTTATGATTGCTTTGAGATACAGACCCTGTAGAGACATTACTGGATCAAAGGTATGCACAATTTTATAGTTCTTTGAGCATATTTCCAAATTACTCTCCAGAATGGTTGGATCATTTCACAACTCCACCAACAATGTATTAGTATCCTAGTTTTCCCATATTCCTTCCAACATGTATCATTATCTTTTCCTTTCATCTTAGGCAATCAGTTGTCTTAATTTGCATTTCTCTAATCAGTAATGATTTAAAGGAATTTTTTCATATGAGTGGAAAAGACTTAAATGTCTTCATTTGAAAACTGTCTATTCATATCTTTTGACCATTCATCAATTGGGGAATGGCTTATATTCTTATAAATTTTGAGTCCATTCTGTATATATTTTAGAAATGAGGCCTTTCTCAGAAACAGTAGTTGTAAAAATTGTAAAAAGGTAAAACCTTTAAAAATTTAATGTAATTAAAATTATCCATTTTGCATCCCATAATGTTCTCTACCTCTGTGATCATAAATTCCTCCCTTTTTTTTTTTATAGATTTAAAAGGTAAACTATCCCTCGTTCTGCTAATTTGCTTATAGTACCACCCTTTATGCCTAAATCATGAACCCAAATCGAACTTATTTTGGTCGTGAGGATGTTGGTCAGTGCCTAGTTTCTGTCACATTTTCTAGTTTTCCCAGCAATTTTTGACAAATGGTGAGTTTTTACCTCAGATTGCTATTAAGTTTCAAGACACAAAATGGTTAAATTGAACAAAACTGCAAGAAGATTAACATTCAATACAAAAGAAATTAGAATGACAGAAGAATATTCTACATCCAACAGAAACAGAAAGAAATGTAAACAAAGAGGAGGCTCAAGAAGCAAATCAAAATGATATATCCTTTAAATCATCAAAGAAACAAAAAGGTGACCATTTAATGAAAGAGAAGTATTGCAAACATTCTTGAAAGACAAAACCAAAAAAACAATTTTACCAGATTATTTGACATGAATACAACTCCTACCCATGATTATGAAAGATAAATGAGCTGTTTTTCTTCTATCGGGTAGGCATGTGCAGAACAAGTTAGGTCACCATCAATAAGGTCCAAGATCTTGAACCCTTGGGAATGAACACTTCTAGGCAAATGCCCTTGGTTATCATTCTAAGATGATAGGCAAGTATTATTATGTATGCAATAGCCATAGTTACTGAAGATACACAAAAGAAAGTTCTGGTCATCAAAGTCTTTGATAGTTTGACACTGAAATCTGGCAACATGTTACTAGTGAAAATAAAGAAGTCATTACTTGACTTGAGTCATTACCATCTGTTTTGCCAGTGCACCTTAAATACCATACTTTCTATTTTCTTGCAGCTAAAACTTTTGATAAATGTTCTCTCCCAATAGAATTTGAGCTCTTCCTGAGAGTGGGGATTGTTTTACTTTTCCATTTGTAACACCTGTTGTTAGCACAGTGCTTTGCATGTAGCAAACATTAATAAATGTTTTATTTAATTATTCATTCCATCTACATGATTTTTAAAACTTTACAATATGATGTGTATTTCATACAAATGTTCAACTAATAATTATGATTACTGTACATAGAGCATAAGCAATTCATACATGATATTACTCTCAAAATGCAAGAACATCATGTACTCCTTCTCTGAGGAGGCAGTGTTATTTTTATAAGAAACAAGGAAATGACCATATGCTTCCTTGAGTTTGTAAAGCTACTCCTTGTTGACTTCAGATCTAAAGGTTAATGAACATGCTTCCATCTTGTTGACTAGGTCTTAAATGATTATGCATAGAGTGGAATGGACTGTAAGAATATCTTAAGTGAGTTTGTCAAAGCTAGAAATACAAAGGACTTAAAGCAATGCCTGGTCAAATGACAAAAAATAAATTCCAAGCAAGCTGGCACATAGTATTGGCTTTATAACCTAGATATCTACAATGGAGAAGGATATGCAGTTCTTTACTGGAATGTGAGCTTAAAAAATTGTTTATGTGGTCTCTTAAAACCATATCTTAAACTATAAAAATCAGCAAATTTTATAGGATAAGTAAATCAGACTAGGTCTGAGACTAAGAAAAACCTGGGTTTAAGTACTGCCAATGACAATGAATAAGGGTAATACCCTAGCAAATTTCTAAGATTAAGTTGAAGTTGATCATGGGGCAGCATGCTATACCAAAGGAATCATAGGCCTAAACAACAACAAATATTTTTTTTTATTTTTTAGATTTTAGATATTTTACATAAAATATAAATCCCGCCAAACGAATTTTGTTAGTAAATATGACTTTTGCTCCATCTGTGGAATAATCTAGTTGTGGTAAAAAATTATTTGGAACTATGCCCCCCCTACAAATATTAAACTATGCATGCTTTTTGACCTATTGATATTGATACTAGGTCTTTATCCCGAAGAGATGAAACACACAAACACACACACACACACACACACACACACACACACACACACACACACACAGAGTAAACAAGGGATGCCCATCAACTATGGAATGTCTAACTAGTATTTTGCTGTAAGAAAGGATGAAAAGGATGATTTCAGAAAAAACCTGGGAAGACTTGTACAAACTGATACAAAATGAAGTGAGCAGAACAAGAACACTATATACATCAGCAATATTTTAAAAATAATCAACTTGAAATACTTAGCAACTCTGATCAACACAATGAAAATCACATTTCAAAGAACTCACTATCTACCTCCAGAAAGAAAACTACATTATCCACTTCCAGAAAGAGAACTGATAGATTCAGAATGCAAACTGAAGCATATGCTCTCCTCTTTCTTTTTCATTCTTGTTTTTGGATAGAGTTAATGGAAGGATTTATTTTATATTAGTATACATATTTGTAATGGGTTTTGTTTTTCTTGCCTTCTCAGTAGATGAGGAAAAAAGGAGAGAGATAATTCAAAACTGAAAATAAAAATGAATTTAAAAAAGAAAACAATTCAAAAAGCTGTTAAAATGTGAAAGGATTTAATTGCTAAATTTGCAAATAAATCATTAAACTATATTTCCCATCACCCTCTCTAAGAAAAATTGTAAGACCAACTATTACTTAATGTGTATACTATGGAAACAAAACTAACATGATTTGAAAATACCATCAAACTAAATATATATTTTAAAATGCTACTAGGATGACCAAATACATTTTTGTATATAAGACTATTCCTGCAGAAAATAAAATCCTTCTGAGAACAATGATGAAGGAATTACAAATATCTATTTCCAATGTTCTTTATTCAGAAGTCATGTCTCTGCTTTTACTTCTATATCATCATGAACACAGTGCTTTGAAAATAATGAAATATTTTCACATTATTTCATCTAATTATAATAAAATGCTGGCCAATTCATATCCTCAGGTACATATATACATGGCATGGAGTATTGTTTTAAAAATAAACAAAACTTTAAAGAATTAGATGAGTTGGGTAAGCTACAGTTTGAATATCTTAAGATGGGGGTGGGGAAAATTAACTATATTCTTGAAAGAACAAAATATTCTTCAGAAACATTATTGCTAATTACTAGAACACAAACTTGCAGGCAGGTTTTTATTTTTTAAATCTTAAGAGCATCATGTTGTTTGCCCAGTAGATAGCCTTTCAGCAAAACTTTCTATAAGACAAATTTAAATAATAAAATGCTATCCACAAAAATCACTAGTAAAATTCTGTGAAGGGGAAATACTAGTCGTCTTTATATAAAGAACTTTAAAAAACCACTACTTTGCACCTGATTTTTTTTTGCCTAATTTTAAATTCAGGGAACAAGATGTCTGCAGGATAAGTTCATTACTTCTAATCTCAGTACCATACTTTCCAAAGCCTTGACTGATATTGGCTTCCCTCAGTATCTTCTTACAGAGAAGCCAGAAACCAGACTCTTGGGTCACTCTACTTTGCATACACTGCTCTCTCTGGTCTCAACTCCATGCAACAATTCCCCTGATAACCAGCATCATCTCTTTCCAGCCTCTTTTTGTATGCTGTCTCCCTCTTTGGCTATAAACTCATAGCAGGAAGAAACTGTCTTTTTATTAATTGCATCCCAGGACTTAGTATAGTGCCTGGAACATTATAGGAGTTTAATAGTTTATTCAACTGCAAAAAAGGTTTTTAAAATATACTCTAAAGTTGCTGATATCAAAATACCCAAAATTATGAGGAATATTATATCTTTAATATTACCAAGAATTACAAAGAAAAAATTATATCTTCAATAAGAATATCTTTTGGATTCAACTGCAGAAATAAATATATTCTTAAGTGAATTATTTTCAGAAGATGTGGTAGCTGAATACAATTTATATTTGTTATCTCTTCAATGTACTGAAGATAGGTGGAATAGCAGATAAAACTAGGCTTGGAATCACAAAGACTTGAGTTTAAATTTAGCCTCATAAACTAAGTAAATGAATAACTGAAAGACTCTGTGCCTATATTAATTTCCTGGTCTCTAAAAAGAGAATAATAACTGTACCTACCTTCCAAAGTTGTAAGGATAAAATAAA
Source organism: Myrmecobius fasciatus (assembly GCA_023553655.1). Classification (NCBI taxonomy): domain Eukaryota; kingdom Metazoa; phylum Chordata; class Mammalia; order Dasyuromorphia; family Myrmecobiidae; genus Myrmecobius; species Myrmecobius fasciatus. Next base: position 149,307 of record JAJPUD010000137.1, read on the forward strand.
ATAATCTTGAAGTACTTCCCAAACTTTAAAACACTATTTAATGCTAGTTACTACTTACTACATACTTTATCAAATAATATAGATACACTTAGAATCTCTAAAATATTTGAGTTGGTTGGTTGCCCTATATAATTTAAAAAAATAAAGAAAGAAAATGTAAAGATTTATTAAGAAATGGAAAGAATTTTCTGGTCAGTCAATTCATGCAGTTGCAAATTTCTTGGACACAAGATTTAAAGACACTTTGCATTTGAACTTTTTAAACTATTAGCCAGTTTACTAGGTTACAAAATAACTAACAAATATGCAGGATCATAATGCTGATATTTTAGAACACTGCAAAAGAATACATTATCAAGGATCTGTTCTAGAAACAATGTAGTAGTAGGTGTTTTATGGAACAATATAACTTCCAATTTTTTCCTCCTTCCTGACTAATTCAAATTCTCCCACCTTCAGTAATATGATTCTCTAGATATATTCATAACCAAATGAAGAAATAAACTAACATGTAAAAAGGAAACATTTCAATCCAAGGAAAATTTCCAGCTTTCTGTATTCTGAGAAAATACTAAAAATGAAGAAGCAGATATTGCTGGCAGAAATTGCTCAAAAAATTGTCATGAACTACATGCAATTCTAAATTGGTAAAGTTAAAATGATTAATTTGGGGGATTTTTACCCTACTTTTCTTCACTTATAGCAATATCTTCTACTATTCCTCCAAATAAATACATTCTATAAGTACCTAAAAACTATAGTAGATACTCAGTTAAGTAATTTCTTTTATATGTTAGGCGCTTAATAGTTCCTTCTCTTTCTCAAGGAAAAAAAAAATTCTACGAATTTGGTAGTTTATATCATCATTTGAAAAGAAGGAAGAAAATATTCAGAGCAAATGATTATTAAATTTGTAATTGCAGTGTGAAGAAATTATAATTGTTAAATGTATGAAATAGGATAATTAAATTAAACAGTTGAGTGGAATTTATTAAGCACCTACTATGTTTTTCTGGTGTGGTGCTAAATAATTGGGATAGAAAAGAAAGAGAAAGGAAAGAAGGAAAAAGGAAGGAAGGAAGGAGGGAAGGAAGGAAGACAAGGAGAAAGGAAGAAAGGAAAGAAAAGAGAGGGAAAAAAGGAGGGAAAGAGGAAGGGAGGGAGAGAAAGAAAGAAGAAGCAAGAACAGTCCTAGTTCTCAAGGAGCTCAAAGCATAATAAAAGAGGCAACAACATACAGAATAATAATTAGAAAATAATCTCTGATGAAAAGTATTAGGTTTTTTTTGTGGAAGTTGAAATTTTAGCTAAAACTTAAAAAAAGACAGGAAGCACAGATGAGGAGGAAAACAGCATGGAGGGCAACCAATGAAAATTCAAGTTAGAAGATGGCTTGTAAAAAGAACAAATATGTCAGCATTCATGGATCAGAGTGCTAGATAGGAAGTAAGGTGGAAGAAGACTCCAAAGGCTAAAAGGGATCAAATTTTAAAGGACTTTAAAAGCCAAATAATGGATGTGATATTCAAAATTGGAGATAAAGTGACTAGAAGACTTTGTTGAAAAAGGGAGTATCATTAAACTTGATTAAAGAAGATTAAGTTTGACTTCGGAAGGGGGGCAGAGCCAAGATGGCGGAGTGAAAAGGTGACTTTCTGCCTCTCCTCCGATCTTCTCTCAAATCAACAATAAAATAATACTCTGAACTGATCTTCAAGTCAATGAACTCAGAAATATTTGGGCACGGCTCTCTGGATAACTTCATATCAGGTTAGTCGGACTCGGACAGAGAGATAAATAGACGACCCCTGTGCAGGCCATAAGTGAGGGTGGGACTCAGCTCAGCTCATCGTGGAAGAAATTCCAAACTCCAAACTCCAAATTCCAAACACCTGGAGTTTATCTGAGGCACTCGGGACACTCTGCCCTGATTGGGGGCAGGTGTTCTGACAGACTTGCCTTGTGTAAAGAGTAATTCGGACTTAGTCCTAGCCCCCACCGGCCCAGCACCTTAAGTCAACTCACCGAAGTGCCCCAGGGCAAAGCTTCTTCAGCTGCCGTTTTTTTCCCCTACCTTAAAGAGATATCCACACTGTCTAAAAAAAAA
>JAJPUD010000137.1:156413-235487 GCA_023553655.1 Myrmecobius fasciatus
ACCACAACGTAACATTTTCATGATCTCTATTGACATTTGCTTGCATTGTGTTGCCTTTCTCTGATTCTTTTTTTTTTCTTGTAGATAGGATTTTTCTTGCATAACTTCTCAAGCATTTCAACATTATTAACATGTAGTGGAATTCCTGCCATCTAGGGGAGGGGAGGGGACTGGGGGTAAAATTTGTAATGGAAAGCTTTGTAAAGTACCCATATACATGTCATACAAATAAAAAGCTTTAAATAAAAAAAATTAAAAAATTTAAAAAAAAAGTAACCTAGCTCTTCTGCTGTGTTCTCTGGAGTGCCTGCTTCAGAGATAGCAAATTGAATTTCATCTTAAACTTTCTAGATCACTCCCATCTTCTTGCACTTTCTGAAACCAGATTCCCTCCTAATGATAGCTTCTTTGGTTATCCTTTCCAGAACTGATGATACTTTCACTCATATCCCCTGCATCATTAGTTTTGGTGGGGAAATTGCATTTTTTTCCTTACTCCTCCCCATTATTACTTCCAGGCTTTCCATCTATAACCATCACTCAGTAACCTCTGCTTTTTTGAGGTTTATTCAATCCATAATCAAGATTTTGGTAGCTATTATTTGCCAATGGCATCATTTTCCTTTTTTAACGAGTCAGTGCCTGGTCCAGTCCTTCTCTGCTCCTCAACTCCTGCCCTCATACTATTGAACTAGAATATATATGTTGATAATCCCTCTAATGTCCTAATCTACCAAATTCTCAGTTTACATTCCTTGATCTTCTATTTCACAGCACCACAGCTATACACAAAGATAGTAATACTTTTGATATTTCTGTCAACCACAAATTCATTATTCCATGTTCATAAATTCTGAAGTTCTATTTCTCCTTCTGTCTTGTAAATCCCAACCCTGTTGTTCATTCATTTCTACTCATATATTTCCAAGCTATCATCCTTACAGTGACTACCACTTTTCTCCCTTATCTTGAGTTCTTTGAATTAGTTCAACTCTGCACTATTTTCTTCCCTCAAGTCTCTTGCCCCTTTATCCTATTAAAAATCTTGGTCTTTTTTTTTTTTTTTTTTTTTTTTTGCTGAGGCATTTGGGGTTAAGTGACTTGCCCAGGGTCACACAGCTAGGAAGTGTTACGTGTCTGAGACCAAATTTGAACTCAGGTCCTCTTGACTTCAGAGTTGGTGCTCTATCCACTGCACCACTTAGCTGCCCCTGAAAATCTTAGTCTTCTAAGCCTCAGCCTTGAATCACTTCGACTCCCCACTGCCTTTGTTCCTACTTACATTCTACTGATTGAAGCTGGAGAGTGTCATGAAACCAGGCCAATTCAGTCCACTACAAGTTTTTGTTACTTAATCTTAATTGAACTCTCACAGCAACAAAGCAGTTCTCTTACCTTCCTAATCAGTTTACTCTCCAACTTACTTTGACTTCACAGTTGATTTCCCATACTTTTCATCCCCTCTCAAGCTTCCCATAGTGATTCCTCCCTTAACCTTAGTTGCCAGTACTTCCTTTCTAAGCTGCTTTCCAACCTCATCATTCACCTGAAAATATTTTCTTCAAAGGTATTAGCGATCTCTTAATAGTGGCCTTTTCTCTTTTTTTTTATCCTTCTTGACCATTCCGTAGCCCTTGCTACTATAATCACAAACTTTTCTTGATAATTTCTTCTTTATAGTTTTTTGTGACATTGATTTTTTTCCTCCTCTCCATCTGGGCATTTCTCTTCAGCTTTTGCAGGATTGTCATCCAGTTCACATTTATTAACTAAGGAGTCTCCAAGTCTCTGTCCTGCACCTTCTTCTCTACAACTTTTCACTTGGTGTAATCTCAGTAACTCTCATGGTTTATCATTTAGATTGTCAGATCTACTTTTCCTTTCATTATCTTTCCTCTAACCTCTAGTCTTGCATCTCTTTCTACATCTTAAAGTCGCAAAACTGCATGTTCTGTAGACATCTTCAGTGTCACACATCCAAAGCTGAAATCATTATCTTTCTGCCTCAGATCTTCCAGTCTTCTAAATTTCCATTCTACTGTCAAGGGCACTCTCTGCTCCTCGCTACTCTTTCCAGCAATTGAGGTGTCACCCTTACTCTGTTCTCTCTCACCCTCCATATTCAACCATTTTTCAAGGCCCATCATTTCTCCCTTTGTAGCTTTTGTCCCGTCCTCTCTCTTTGACACTGCTATCTCACACCTTGACTTTTACAACACTCTGCCAGGTGTCTGCTTGATGCAACTCCCTCCCAAGTCTGATGCATTTGCACCCAACTACAAACTTAATCTTTTTTTTTTAAGCTTTTTATTTGTATAACATATGTATGGGTAGTTCCCCAACATTGATCTTTACAAAGCTTTCCAATACAAATTGTACCCCCAGTCCCCTCCCCTCCCCTAGATGGCAGGAATTCCACTACATGTTAATAATGTTGAAATGCTTGAGAAGTTATGCAAGAAAAATCCTATCTACAAGAAAAAAAAAAAGAATCAGAGAAAGGCAACACAATGCAAGCAAATGTCAATAGAGATCATGAAAAAGTTACGTTGTGGTCCATATTTCATGTCCCTCTTTCTGGGTGTATATGGTTTTCTTCAGTGAACAATTGGAACTGGTTTGAGACAATTCTTTATTGCAGAGAGCCATGTCCATCAGAATTGATCATCATGTAATACTGTTGTTGCTGTTCATGATGATCTCCTGGTTCTGCTCGTTTCACTCAGCATCAGTTCATGCAAGTCTCTTCAGGTCTCTCTGAAATCGTCCTGCTGGTCATTTCTTACAGAGCAATAATATTCCATAACATTCATATACCTTAATTTATTCAGCCACTCTCCAATTGATGGGCATCCCTTCAGTTTCCAGTTTCTAGCCACTACAAAAAGGGCTGCCACAAACATTCTTGCACATGTGGGTCCCTTTCCCTCCTCTAAGATCTCTTTGGGATATAGGCCCAGTAGAAACACTGCTGGGTCAAAGGGTATGCACAGTTTGACAACTTTTTGAGCATAGCTCCAAATTGCTCTCCAGAATGGTTGAATCCGTTCACAGTTCCACCAACAATGTATTAGTGTCCCAGCCCTCCCACATCCCCTCCAACATTCATCATTATCTTTTCCTGTCATTTTAGCCAATCTGACAGGTGTGTAGTGGTATCTCAGAGTTGTCTTAATTTGCATTTCTCTGATCAATAGTGATTTGGAGCACCTTTTCATATGACTAGAGATGGTTTTAATTTCATCATCTGAAAATTGTCTGTTCATATCCCTTGACCACTTATCTATTGAAGAGTGGCTTGAATTCTTATATATATATGAGACAATTCTCTATATATTTTAGAAATGAGGCCTTTATCAGAACCATTAAATGTAAAGATGATTTCTCAATTTGATGCTTCCCTCCTAATCTTGTCTGCATTTGTTTTGTTTGTACAGAAACTTTTTAACTTAATATAGTCAAAATTATCCATCTGGTGTTCAATTAGGAGTTCCAAGTCTTCTTTGGACATAAATTTGTTCCGTCTCCACAGGTCTGAGAGATAAACTATATTACGTTCCTCTAACTTGCTTACAAAGTCCCTCTTTATATCTAGATCATGAACCCATTTAGATCTTACCTTGGTATGTGGTGTCAGGTATGGGTCAAGCCCTAATTTCTTCCACACTAGTTTCCAATTTTCCCAGCAGTTTTTGCCGAATAGTATTTATCCCAAAAGCTGGGGTCTTTGGGTTTATCGAACACTAGATTGTTAAGGTTATTGCCTAGATTGTCCTGATAACCTATCCTGTGCCACTGATCGACTGCTCTATTTCTTAGCCAGTACCAAACGGTTTTGATGACCGCTGCTTTATAATATAGTTTTAGATCTGGTACAGCAAGGCCACCTTCATCTGCCTTTTTTTTCATTAATCCCCTTGAGATCCTTGACCTTTTGTTCTTCCAAATGAACTTTGCTACTATTTTTTCTAGATCTGTAAAATAATTTCTTGGGAGTTTGATTGGTATGGCACTAAATAAGTAGATTAGTTTGGGTAGTATTGTCATTTTTATTATGTTTGCTCTGCCTACACATGAGCACTTAATATTTTTCCAATTGATTAGGTCTGATTTTATTTGTGTGGAAAGTGTTTTGTAATTTAGTTTGTATAGTTTCTGACTTTTCCTTGGCAGAGAGATTCCCAAATATTTTATCCTATCATCTGCTATTTGGAATGGAATTTCTTTTTGCATCTCTTGCTGCTGAACTTTGTTGGTAATATATAAAAATGCTGATGATTTATGTGGATTACTTTTGAATCCTGCAACTTTGCTAAATTGTTTCTAGTAGTTTTTTAGTTGAGTCTCTAGGGTTCTCTAAGTATACCATCATGTCATCTGCAAAGAGTGATAATTTGGTTTCTTCATTACCTACTCTGATTCCTTTTATGTCTTTTTCTTCTCTTATTGCTAAAGCTAACATTTCTAATACAATATTGAATAGTAATGGTGACAGTGGGCAGCCTTGTTTCACTCCTGATCTTACTGGGAATGGTTTTAGTTTGTCTCCATTACATATGATGCTTGAGAGCTAGGTTACTTTAGAAAAGGAGGTTGAGAGGATGGGTTGGGAAGGAGTGAGTAGGGCTTGAACAAGGGCAAGCAGGGAGTTAGAATCACTGGAATAGGGTTGGTATGATGGGGTAGAAGCATATATAATCACAGAAAATTGTGTTCACATATGGTTGTCATTGTCCTCAGGGTTTTGTCTTTAGGTAGAGTGGCCTGAGGGTGTCAGATAGCTTTGTGGTTGGAAGAAATTGGGAAAAATGGAAGGTACTCAGGCAGGGACAGCCCTGTGGCTGCAGCTGGATCACAATTTATAGGCTCACATAGGGTAGGCCTTGAGGGACATAAGGTGATTGTCCAGCACACAAGCAAACAAATTTCTGGGTTTGTAAATAATCCAAATGTCTAGATCTGTAAAGGAAACTTAGAAACGATCTTATAATTCAATTGCACCAAAATCATTTTAAAATTATTTATAAATTTTACAAACTCAAAGTAAAGTTCTCTGCCTTCTAGCCTATCCATATTACCTCCATTCAACTCCTCCAACATATTCTCCATAAAAGATTAGATTGATGTTAATTCTCTTTCACAAAAATATTACAAATAAGACTATAATTAATTAATTTGTTCATTGTTAATCTATATTAAGAGTTTGGCTATGACCAAACTCTATGTATACCAACAGCCTTTTCCCACTCTGAATAGCCCTCCAACCCTCTATCCTTTTGATCAAAATCTGGAAAAGCTGAAAGAATTCCAATCAGAGAAAATGCATCTAGGAATAATTCTGATACTGATGATACTGAAAGGCAGGTTTTCACTTAAAATCTAGGGTAAAGAGAATTCTCTTAACTAGAGAATAGTGAAAAGAAAAGGTCAACCAAAAAATGAATTTGACTAGAAAAGTACTTTGCCTCATTTTGAGTAGTCACTAGTTATATAAACCCTTTTAAAAAAATTAGATTTAAAAAAAAAACATTTTAAAAGTAATATTTGTAAATTCAACTGGTTTAAGTGATACTATTTTCTATATTTATTTATTAAAAAAATAACAAAAACACTTCAAAAGTACACAGAATGTATTGTGACTTTCAAATGACCAAACAGTTCTGATAAATATAAACATTCCATAATGTTTAAGATCAATACTGTTTTTAACTCATTTATGTGAAATATTTTTTTCTTCAGTAGTTTTGTCTATGCTATTGTCTATGAAAGGTCCTTGAGCAGCTTCATTTTAACATTTTCTTTTTCACTAAAAATCAATTATTCTACATTAGTCTATATTATCTTTATTAACTGAAGGAAATCAAATCAAATAAGAGTTAAACTGAATCCAAAACTTCAGTATTTTACAAACCCCAGGTAACAAGTAATAAAATTTAGTGATCTTTTTCATAGATATCCACTCTTGTGATATGTCTAATGTATATAAGTGTGATAAAAAGGAAGATAGCTTATTAGAAAAGGTTAAGGGGAGCAGCTAGGTGGTGCAGTGGATAGAGCACCAGCCCTGAAGTCAGGAGGACCTGAGTTCAAATCTGGTCTCATTCACTTAACATTCCCTAGCTGTGTGACTCTGGGTAAGTCACTTAACCTCAATTGCCTCAGCAAAAAAAAAAAAAAAAAGTTAAAAGGCATGAATTGTTCTACTTTTTAGACTTAAATTTCCCCAACTTCAGATCTAAGGGTAAGAAATGAGAAATATTTATGTAAAACTTTACTGTGACTTAGTTCTTAGGAGATTAGTGGATGGTTTTCTCTCATGCTATCTGGAATATCAAATAAAGTGTGTTGCCAAAAATTAAAAACAAATTAGAGGCAAAAGGGTAAAGTAAGAAAAAAAAAAAAAACCCAAATAGTTCTTGTAGTAAGAATACATTTAAAAGCTGTATGACTTTGCCAAAATCTCTGAGCTTCAATTTTGACAGCTAAACAAGATTTGTGTCCTTATAAAGTGACTGTGTGAATCAAGTGAGAAAATGGCAAAGAATTTATAAACTTTGAAACATTGTACAAATAACAATAATGAATATTATTATTATTATTATCAAGGTCAAATTTTACTGGAGGGTTCATCAAGCTGATTTTGAACTTTTTTTATTTCCCTAAGAACAAGGCTATTTTTCAAATGTGAGCCTTGTATTCCACTCCAGGTTTTTTTTTTTTTTTTAATCTTTGTAAAGCCGTAATATTTCAAAAATTATGGAACATCATTTTCTCCAACCTACTAAGGAAAATGTGGGGCCTTACAGAACCTCTTAAACAGAGGGTGTCCTGAGGTAACTGGTAGTTGATAGTCACAGATCTCTTTATTGCATTGCTTCAAGATAATACCTTCCACAAAAATCTGAGTCGGGAGATTTTTCTAGGATGTTTTTGGAGTTTAGGAAAAGATACTTCACAGAATCTTCAAAATCTAGGATCCATGTTGCTATTTCAGCTCAAATGAGATAATATTTATGAAGCTTTAAGGAGTATCTTTTCCCTCGATTCTAGCATCTCTATGTTTGTAAAGTTAGAGACAGGAAAAAAAAAAGTGGAAAGATTTCTTTACTCTTGTCTCTTTTCACATCTGCAGTTATACATTTCATGGCCTTTAATAATGCAGGCTCCTTTCAAGGCAAGAATATGTCCTGTTTTTCCTGCTAAGAATGGCATACAACACTATCAATTAATCTCATTTTCTGAAATCACATAATATATGTGAACTTTTACATTGTGAAGACATTAAATTTTTCAAGCATTGGCCTGAAGATATGGAGGCAATACAGTAAGAGGGATGACAGGTTAAAGGGAGGAAAGAATTAAGAGCTCTGTTTTAAATATGTAATTTTTACGGATAGGCTGTGTGAACACTAAATGCAGAGATTAGGGGAGCATACTAAACCAGGATTCAAACTCAGTAACACCATATTCAGAACTATTTCAGTATGATTCTTGGCAAGATACTAAGTAGAGATCTGAAAGCACTTTCCACCTATACATATCTATCAGCACTTATCTGCATTACCATAGTTTTCCCTCCCCCTCCCCCTCCCCTCCCCCCCCACCTTGGTTTGCAATAACAATTCTTTTATTATACTCTGAAAGCACTTGTATCAAGTGCTGTCCTAAGCATTGGGAAGACAAATAGAAACAAAAGAAAAAGTCACTGTCCTCAAGGTGTTTACAATTCTTGATTATTTTGGCAGTTTTATTATGTAGTTGTCTGATGTATTTATGCCTTAATATAACTAGAATGAAAACTTTTTGTGGATAGGAAATATATCTTATATTTTCTGCCCTGTAATTCCTATAGGAACTGGCACTATGCTACATACATACTATATTAGTATTAATACAGAATGCACTTTCCCCCAAATATGGCATGTCAAAAACCTAAGTACAGTTTACGATGATCCCATTAGTACTGGAGAGAGTATTTCAATTATCTTTTGGGAATACATGTCCCTAATCTAGATTAAAAAAAATTAAATATCAATATATGAAATACAACCTTCTGGGAAAAATTCTACTTTTCAAATGGAATGGGTGGTAGTAAAGATAATATGTTACTGGGGAAATGGGGAAATCGCCACAACAAAGATGAAGACAAGAACAATGATGATCAAAATAAATAAAATATCTTTATTTCAATTGAAAGTAAAGCAAAATTAAACCTTACAGCAAATACATGTCATTTTATATATTTTTCTAGAATATACCTATATAGTTTTTAGCCCATTAAAAAAATCATCCTTGTCAAAAAAGACCCAATTTGGGTGATGTGGACTATATTAACAGGATATTTGATTGCTATGGAACTGTATTTCCCAAACTAATTGGTCATAAAGCACTGCTAAGGTTGAAATAAATAGATAGAACCCTTAATTTTGGGATTACATATTTGGAATGATTATATGAGCCAGAGTCAAAGTTAGGGCATGGATAGAAGGCCAGAGATAAATATTTGAAAACCTAAATAAACAAATGTGAGGGTAGAAATCTTCCTCATAATATTCTTTATATTTTTTATTTTAAGGCAAGGGATATGTAAAGGAACAGAAAAGACAGGAAGGCAGAAAGGAGGGAGGTAGAATTAATGACTTCCAGATTAGTGAGACAGGAGAGAATAGTGATGGAGAATGTTTCTTCCCCCAAATTGGGCTTACCTCTGGTTAGAGAAGAAAAAAAAAACACAAAATCTGGCACAACCCTCTCTCCTCTGCTTAATGGGTGTGTAGTATGTGTGTATGTGAGAGTGTGTATGTGTTTGTGTATGTTTGTGTGTGTTGGGTGATTCTATATGATTCACTGGCACCAGAATTTTGATACTACTCCCATTCATATTACTCAAAACAGCAGGGTTTCACAACATACAATTTAGAACCACTATAACCTATCATTCAGTATAGGTTATTGTGTTTTTACACTAATAGGCAGCATAAAGTTAGTATAAATCTCATTTAGGGTGCTTTGCAATGTTGCATGGCCTGATGCAATTAGCAAAATGTCTTCTGCAAACAAGTGACTCTGGAGTAGATCATCACTTATCCTTCTTCAAATTGGACTGTGCTCTGAAATTATTTTATGACAGAAAAACACCTGTGACAACTATACATCTAGTTTTATGCCTTGGTTTCTACTAATAATCGAAGGAGTGAACAAAATTATCTCTATTTAGATCTTTCAATGTATCCTGCATGATCTTAAAATGTCTGGAAGACAACTATTTGAAGGAGAGCCTTTGAGACAGCTTTCTGCCCTACCAAATCAAATAATATGTTTCATGGTTTAAAAACAAAAAAAGGAAGCAGAGTGGGATCTAGAATGCTTTTATATTATGTGCAAATTGTGTGGTTATAAAAATGTAATTAGTGTAGGATGTTCCTTATATGTTTCCAATAGCTACAATGAAGATTCTTTTTATATGTGTACAGATCGTTCTCACAAAAATTTTCTATAGATGGCTGTGTATGAAGGAAAGCCTATTATCTATACTGTGACAGGCAATGAAATTAAAAAAAATTAAAATCTGAAGTACATGTTTGGAAATATAGATATTTATTATACATATTTCAAATGACTACTGGTGTGAGTTCATTACTAAAAAAAAATTTACTAAAATCAGTTATTATGTCTTTAGGTAACAACAAAGTTCTTGTAATGACTACAAGGTACTACCTGAAAGAAAGTGTACCTTTTAACATCATCATTTTCCCCATGATATTTTATAGCTAGTCTTCAAAAAAGTGACATTGAAACACAAAGGATAAGAGACAAAAGTTAGCTATAGGCAGACTATAAGACATTACAAATTAAGGAATTATACAGGAGAGGTGGTATAAAGTAAAGCTTCTTAAACTGTGGGTCATGATCCCAAAAGCAGTGATGTACTTTGGGAGTGGCAAAAAATTTGGCAACAGTAAAAGTTATTTAATATTCCACCAAGATTTAATTCTTTATTAAAAGTAAATAAACACATTCATCTCATTTAAATGCAAATTTGACTTTGTCTTTAATAAATGGAAAAATTTAAATTTTTTTATGATTTATTATCAGTAAATGTTTGATTTTTATACCTATTTTATATTTCTATATACCTTGCATAAAAATGTCTCAGGTAAAAAGATTGTGAGTGGAAAAAATTTAAGAAGCCCTTGTATAAAAGATATCAGCAAAGCAATGAGAAAACAAAATAGTAACAAAATGACAATGACAAAAAATAGGCATCAGTTATATTGTTTGAAAGAGGGACTACCGGGGCAGCTAGGTGGCACAGTGGATAGAGCATCAGCCCTGAAGTCAGGAAAACCTGACTTCAAATCTGGCCTCACACACTTAATGTGTCCTAGCTATGTGACCTTGGACAAGTCACTTAACCCCAACTGCCTCAGGAAAAACAAAAAACAAACAACAACAACAACAACAACAAAAACGAAAGAGGGACTACCAAAAATTAAATTGTGTGAGTCATCTAATATTTATCTAATGAGACTTGAATATTGAGAAGAGTCCCCAGCATATTGGATAGATCCCCTATGACAAATTTGTAGGAGAATACAGGTACAACTGGCACAGGAGGAGAGGCCCAGACAGACTGTAAGATACATCTTTAGAAAACACAACAATATAGATGAGATCACAGATTCCTTGCAGTAGAAATAACAAATTATTTAAGTCCCTAGAAAACCTGAAATGTCTTTTTATCTGAACACAAAACAAGTTCCAATTTAAAAGATTAATTAATGATTTTAAAAGGGGATGAAGAGAATTAAAATAAGTTTTGCCTTTTATTTGAACTATAGGACAGATGATTCCAAAGGAATTTTTTCACTAACTTATAGGGAAACCTGCATTTTTTACATTTTTTGGCTGGACAATCGAGAGGGAGAACAGCAAGAAATCCTGAACATTCTGCCTGCTTTTCTGTCCTCACAGGAATTTTCCCAGTCCACTTGGTGGAAGCTGTCCAAATAAAGCTCAATACTTTATTTAACTACTAAGAGGATACAATTCTCCCTCTTCTGAAAATCTTTCCAAAATGTTACCAAGGAATTTGCTAACTGATTCAATTTCAAATATTTAGGGGAATCATCAATCTAAATCAACAATTTTTATAAAATCAATTTAAAAGAAAGTCATTTTTCTCAATTATGCTTCAAAATGCATATAGAACTGATATAAAACCAATAAAATATAGTCAACTAGTCTTAAGTAACTTGAGAAGAAAAGTGGAAACAAGTTAAACTCAACAATCAGTAAGTATTACCTTTGAGCAAGAATGACTTTCCTTTTAGAAAAAAAGTTACAGCTAAGTTATTAGTTAAATTATATTATCTTGCAAAAAAGACTATACTAAAAAAAGACCATTTGTTTATCTGAAGTAATTTAATAATCACAGGAAGCATGAGCATTTTTATGCACATTTTATTTTACTGATGTTACTGAACCCAGTGGGTTTTTAATATAACTTTTTACTGTACTAATTTAAATTTACTTGAAAAAAAGAATGGATAGGGATGTGTCATAAAAAAATAAACAAATAACATGTACACCAAAGACTAACATAACAGTATTTTAACTTACGGAAATTACTTTTTAAAGCTTTAGCCAACAAGAACATACCTTTTAAGTAGTTTTTACTATCTATGCTACCCTTTGTAATCTTTAAACACATGCATTTGTGAAAAGACTAGCATTGTTACCAATAATGAGAGTATTTTAAAGAATCACACGGTTCTATACACTGTTTGGACTTCCAACTCTGACTCCCAAAGAACATGTATACATAAACATAACTATAATTCATATTCACATATTGCTTGAGGATTTACAAACTATATTCTTCACAACAACCCTGTGAGCTATGTAATGCAAATATAATTATCCCCATGTAACAGATGAGAAAAAAGGGTCAGTGAGATTAAATGTATGTTCCACAGTCCCACAGCTAGTATTAAAATTGGACCTTGAACCTAAGTCTCTCAACACTAGGTCTTGTGCTCTACTAAATCACAATGTTCCATAGACAGAAAAATTTCAATAATTTAGATGCCAATAATTTGGACTTTGAGATAATCTGTAGTGTAAGGTGAATATTACGTCTGAAGTACATAAAGAGCAAGCTGAACAAAAATATAACAACAATTAAAATTATTTTACAAATATCTTTAAGGAGTATTCACTTGTATAATACCATTTAATGTACTCCTTAGATATGCTTTTTGAATAGAATTTACTAAAGTTTATCACCAAAATTACAGAACTTCAGAGTTGGGTAGCACCATAGTAAATATATAAGGTACAAACTTGCACACAAATACATGCACTTGAAAACACTTGAGAGTCACAGAATTTTAAAGCTGAGGGTAACTTAAATGTACCAAGCTAGCAATATCATGTTTATATATAAAGAAACTTATGCCTAATAAAGTGAAGTCACACAATAACTTGGGTAGCAGATTTAGAAACCCAGGGTTTCAAAAAGCATTAAAGAAAATAGTAACTTGAATTTATCCTGTTTCAAAAGTTATATGAAAAGTTATAGGCAAAGGATGCAAAAAATTATCTTCTAGTAGCTTGACAATTTGTTTTTTTAATAAAGATGATGAGTCATTTCACTAAAATTGTCCTCTGAAGTCCTATTTTAGCTTGGAAGTGACTCTAGATTCTCAATGACTATGCCCCAGCTAATTCTATGAAGGCTAGGAATAAAGGTGGCCATTGCTATAATTCCCATCTAAAGACCATTCCAGAAAAATTAAGAGAGGATCATCACTGAAAGGTTAAGTCAACCAAATTTTTTTGAACATAAAGTCTCATGAATATAGCACTGAAGATAATACGGCATTGCAATGAGATACTAAACTTGACATAACGATATTTTTGAGATTCTGATGTTCATTAACATTAAAGACATTACTGCTGACAATTTCAACATATTAAAGAAAGAACAAATTAATTTTTGCAGACCTGTAAAAATTTCATGGGTGACACATTTGGAACTTCAAAGAAGATTTACCTGATGCTGATACAGTGTTCTCTTCTTCACTTAGCATTTTGGCCTCAATAGAATCTTTACTATTATCAAATACTGACAAAGATACTTCAGTGATATTACAATTGTATTTCCAAAAGGAAATTTTTACATTTATAATTTTTCATAAAAGACAGGGTTTTATTCCATGTACTTGAATATGGTAATTTTAAAACTAACTTTTCTCCTGTCTAAATTTGAAAGGATTATTTAGTATAAAAATTTATTTTGATTAATTTTCTTAATCATGTAATTTAAAGGGGAGAAAAATTCCTTGTCCTTAAAAGGATATTTTGAATAAAGGTCGAGTATCTGAGAATACTCATCAAAAAAAGATTGGCTTCTAGCATGTAAACCTCCTGAAGCTTATTTCTTCAATGAACAGTAAACAATTTTTCATTCACACATAGCCATGGGCTTTTCTTCAGTCATTTAAGGAGCTTGCAATTCCAAAATAATATAGCCACACTCTTAAATCATAGTAGGGAAAATCACCAACAGAGGGCAGGATAATTGTAATTAGTAAAGCTGTGGAACAGCAGTTCTTTGAATGTCAATGGATGGTATTTGTTGACTATTATGAAATTTAGAAAATTAAATAAAGTAAATGAACATGCCTTCATTACCACAGCAAACTATCTCCTGAATAAAAAATAATACCAATATACAATACTTCTAAAATAGATAATTGATTCTTTCTAGGAGGTACCTTTATGGCTTTGCCTTCAGACTTATAAGGGAAAGTTATTTATTCATTATCATTAAATAAAATGTAATACTTTATACTTACATCTCAAATTGCAGTGTTTCTACATTGTTTAATTCATACAGAACTTAGCAAAACACAGTTTGTATATATCTAATTTATCTAGCACATGTAAACAGAACTGGCCCTTGAGATTTGACTGTAGGTCCTCTTCTCATCTCCCTCTTTACTACTTCACTTGGTGATCTCAACAGCTTTTATGAATTTAATTATCATCTCTAATGCTGATGATTCTCAAGTCTACTTTTCCTGTCCTAATTAATCTCTCTGCTAACCTCCAATCTCATATCTGTTTTTCAAATATCTTAAACTAGATGTCCAGGAGACATTTTAAACTCAACTTATCCAAAATGGAATTAATCTTCCCAATTACTGAAAAGAACATCACTCATACTCCCTTTTCAACCTAGGAATCATCTTGGATTCTTCATTATCTCTCTCACATACCTCACCTCCTTCCATAACCAATTGGTTGTTAAGCACTGTGGATTTCAACTTTGCAATATCTCTTAAATATATCCCTTCTCTCCTCTTCTCTCACACATTCTGGTATAGACCTTTCTCAATTCATGCTGAGACTGTTGGAATAACCTGCAGGTAGGTGGGTTTGCCTGCCTCATGTACCTCTCCAATCCAATCAACTCTCCATTTCACCATTATGGTAAAATGCAGGTTTAATCATGTTACCTCTCTACTCAACAAAGCTCCTTATTACATCCAGGATCAAATACAAAATGCTGTTTGGCGTTCAGCTGCCCATAATCTATTCTCTTCATAGTTTTCCAATCTAACATCCACCACATACTCATGTTGGTATATTTGAATGAATGCCTCCCTCCCCTCCTCATTAAACTGTAAGCTCTTTGAGGATAAGAGTGTCAGTTGGCTCTTTTTACATCCCTAGGGCTTAGTACAGTGCCTGACACATAGAGGATGTTTAATTAATGTTTACTGATTGATTGAAATTGTGTAATTGAAATTAATCTTCAATGTCCTAAGCATTTTTTTCTGATTTTTTTAAACTCCTTTCTGTTGTCTAATACCACCCCCATTCTGAAAATAGGAAAAGATCTGTCAGTCATTTATACCTGTTGATTTCATTTGAAATTCACAGTTAAGGAATTGGAGAAATCATTTATCCAATCCTCATGTTACAGACCACAAAAGATTTTCAACCTGTTCAAAACGTTTCCATTTTCAGCCCTTAGATGTAAAATTACAGAAGAATAAGTGAGGCATTTTTATGCAATTTCAGGTATTAGGAAATAGAAGAGGGTTTTGTTGGAAGTTTAGAGTTAGTTCTCTTGCCTTGAAAATCTATGACTACTTAAGTCGATCAGTGGAATAGGATAGAATCACAAGACAAACTAGGCAATAACTATAGCAATTTGGTTTTTGATAAACCCAAAGACCCCAGCTTTTGGGATAAGTATTCACTATTTGACAAAAACTGCTGGGAAAACTGGAAACTAGTGTGGAAGAAATTAGGGCTTGACCCACATCTAACACCACATACCAAGATAAGATCTAAATGGGTTCATGATCTGGATATAAAGAGTGATACTATAAGTAAATTAGAGGAATGTAATATAGTTCACCTCTCAGACCTTTGGAGATGGAATAAATTTATGTCCAAAGAAGAACTGGAACTCTTAATTGAAAACCAGATAGATAACTTTGACTATATTAAGTTAAAAAGTTTTTGTACAAACAAAATCAATGCAGACAAGATTAGGAGGGAAGTAATAAATTGGGAAATCATCTTTACATTCAAGGGTTCTGATAAAGGTCTCATCTCAAAAATATATAGAGAACTGTCTCATATTTATAAAAATTCAAGCCATTCTCCAATCAATAAATGGTCAAAGGATATGAACAGACAATATTCAGAGGATGAAATTAAAACTATTTATAGTCATATGAAAAGGTGCTCCAAATCACTGTTGATCAGAGAAATGCAAATCAAGACAACCCTGAGGTACCACTTCACACCTGTCAGATTGGCTAAAATGACAGGAAAAGTTAATGATGAATGTTGGAGGGGATGTGGGAGGGCTGGGACACTGATGCATTGTTGGTGGAGCTGTGAACGGATACAGCCATTCTGGAGAACAATTTGGAGCTATGCTCAAAAAGTTATCAAACTGTGCATACCCTTTGACCCAGCAGCATTTCTATTGGGCTTATATCCCAAAGAAATCATAAAGAAAGGAAAAGGCCCCACATGTGCAAGAATGTTTGTGGCAGCCCTTTTTGTAGTGGCTAGAAACTGGAAATTGAATAGATGCCCTTCAACTGGAGAATGGCTGAATAAATTATGGTATATGAACATTATGGGATATTATTGTTCTGTAAGAAATGACCAGCAAGATGATTTCAGAGAGGCCTGGGGAGACTTACATGAACTGATGCTGAGTGAAATGAGCAGAACCAGGAGATCATTATACACCGCAACAACAGTACTATATGACAATTAATTCTGATGGACATGGCTCTCTTCAACAATGATATGTTTCAAACCACCTCCAATTGTTCACTGAAGAAAGCCATATACACCCAGAGAGAGGGATGCGAAATGTGGACCACAACATAACATTCTCATACTCCTTGATTGATGTTTGCTTATATTGTGTTTCCTTTATCTGATATATCGTTTGTGTAGATAAGATTTTTCTTGCACAACAATGATAAGTTTGGAAATATGTATACGTATGTTCGATTTGCCAATATTTTAACATAATTAACATGTAGTGGATATCCTGCCATCTAGGGAAGGGGTGGGGAAGTAGGGGGGAAAAATTTGTAACGGAAAGCTATGTAAGGGTTATTGTTGAAGAATTACCCACACATATGTTATGCAAATAAAATAAAATTTAAAAAAAAAAAAAAAAGAAAATCTATGACTACTTAAAGGCTAGCTATGAAAAAAAAACAACCTTATTTAGGCATTCAGATTCAGGTGGTAGGGTTTTTAGGGGTGAACAGAATAGGAAAATTAAAGGAAAATCAAAAGATAGAATTTGTAATACTCATATTCTAATTCTCTATCTTCAAGAAGGATGAGCCAAAAATTTTTAATTATGAATCTTTTTTTTTAATTTAAATCTTTTTATTTGCAAAACATATATATGCATGGGCAATTTTTCGACATTGACCCTTGCAAAACTTCCTGTTCCAAATTTTTCCCTCCTTCCCCGACCCCCTTCCTTAGATGGAAGGTAGTCCAATACATATTAAATATGTTAAAATATATGAGAAATTCAATATATGCATACATATTTATATAGTTATCTTGTTGCATCTAACTATGAATATCTAAGACCATTTCTTAGGACTTGCTAGGAAATGGAAAGCATGAATCTACTTTCAGGTGCTCAACTTTTTATTCATTCCTCTTTACCAGTTATATAGAACCAATTACTCACTGTGACCACTTTTCCTAATCACTGCTAATTTAGCAATGGTCTCACCATTTCAGGTCATCCCACAGAGAAGAAGAAAACAAGTATTTATTAAGTACCTATTATGTGCCAGTCACAGTGCTAAGGATCTTGTTAGGTAAATGCTATTAAAGTCTCATTTTACAAATAAAGAAACTGAAACAGATGGGTTAAGCAATTTACTCCAGGTCACAAAACTGAGTCTCTACAACTAGATTATAACTCAGGTTTTAACTCCAGATCCAGCACTTGTTCTATGGTGCCACTTGGATGTCTGAGAACTATGGGCATAATTTCCTCCATTCTTTAACACTAGATCAGTAGGGAAGAGAAAAGAAGAAATGAAAAAAAAATAGTAATTTTTAGTAGGGATAGGAAGGGAGTATTAGGACAAAGGGAGCACTGGATATTGGGGCATTATATCCAGGATAATCTGTTTTTATTTTACATGTGTGATAGTAATGAAAAAATATATTACCAGGGAAAATACTTAACATTGAAGTAAATGGCAAATATTTGAAAGACTAACAGTGAAGAAAACACTATATAAAAATTTAGTTTGGCAGGAGAAAAGTAATAATAAATCATTTCCCCCAACTGCTTACCACACTGAATTCCAATGCAACATAAGATTATACAGATTATCCTGATATAAATAGAATGCAACAAATGATTTACTTCATTACAGGATTAAATTCTGTTCATGTATTCTCAACCTTTACCGTTTCCTGCTACAGGTTGTCTTTTCACTTATTTCTATGTATCCATATCATTCTTCTATCAATATATTCCGCAAATTCGCCATCACTTTTCATTCCATAAATTCTACATATCTTCTCACTCCCTTAAAGTAGTCCTCTGGGCTTTTCTTGTAAACCAGGACAATGTTCTAACTATCCACTGGTTACAGCTCACTCTTCCTATATGACATCAGTCTTCTGGTCCCAGGTATGGTAAGCTTAATGAGATTTTTGTCACACCTCATGTCTAAGTTATCACTGATAAGTATAAATACCAACCATACATGCTTTGTGTTATCTGAAATTAACTGAAAGATATAGAGGCTACAAAATATAACCATGCTGATTATTTAATTATAAAAATTATTTTGTATAACAAAAATGTGGCTCTTTTCCAATATGGACTCTTGTCTACATATCTTATCATCATATGATTTCTTGCTGGATTATTAAATAATTTCATTTTGTTCAAGTACCAGCTGAATATCAACATAAAATGAGAAACATATATGTTTACCAATTAGGCTCTGTAATTTAAAAGAAAATATTCCATACATAGTCAAAATGAATGAATGAAAAAGCATTTAAGGCTTACAATGTACTCAACACTGAGGACACAGATAAAGTGATAGTTCTTGATTTCAAGGAATTCATTCTGTAATTAGAGAGAGTCCCTATAAATAATGAAGTTCTCTAAATATTTTATTTTAAAGATGATATTGTAATGAATATCAAGCTTGAAAATTATAGAGCTTCCTCAATGAGCTCCTCAAAAGAGAGTAGCCTCACAATACACTATGGAAACATCAAGTAGATAAAGACTTTCTTTGACCCAGATTATAACAATGAGATAATATGAGTAAGTTCATAAGTGTACATAAAGTAGACAGAAACACAATGAACTGAACTCAAAAGTAAATAAGGGAGCTAGCTAGATTTAAATATAAGAAGTCATATAGCACAGTACTTTCAAGGAATCTAAAAAAAACCTTAAAAAAATCATTATTATCTTCAGCACTTTTCTAAAATATATATTAGTGAAATCACTTGAATACCTAGGTATGGCTTCATTGCATATGAGATCATCTACATCCTTTTCATTAGCCAATTTTGAGTAGATGGGGCCATTCCAATTCTATGCATTCCTCTCAACCACTAAATGTGCTTAAAAAATATCTAAGTGGAGACTGACCTGCAAGCA
Organism: Myrmecobius fasciatus; assembly: GCA_023553655.1. Classification (NCBI taxonomy): domain Eukaryota; kingdom Metazoa; phylum Chordata; class Mammalia; order Dasyuromorphia; family Myrmecobiidae; genus Myrmecobius; species Myrmecobius fasciatus. Next base: position 175,633 of record JAJPUD010000137.1, read on the forward strand.
GAGAGTAACATTTAAGTCCTTGAAGTCATCAATCACCATTATAAAACCCCTGAAAAAGGAAGAAAAATCTCTAAAATGCATCAAAAATGGGGCTTTTAATATACAAGAATGTAAAGTTGATAAGCCATCTTAAAAACTGCTATATTTCCACTTCAAACTGGATGCCAACTTGGATAGGAGCATCCCTTCTCTCGAAATTCCTTCTAAGATATCAGCTGGTTCTACAGAATCTTTTAATAAATTTAATTTGAAAATGTTAAAAAAAAAAAAACCAAAAAATTTGAACAGTTTTCTAAACTAGATGGATATCAAAATCTAACAATGTTTCATCTACTTTGTTTTTTTAGTGTGAATGGTTATTTTCATTCTCTTTTACTTTACTATGGATTTCATTATACTATATACAGTTACAGTGTTTCAAAGCAATATATACAATATCATTACTTTTTTATTAATACTTTTTATTTGCAAAACATATGTACGGGTAATTCCTTTTTTTTTTATTAAAGCTTTTTATTTGTATAACATATGTATGGGTAGTTCCCCAGCACTGATCTTTACAAAGCTTTCCATTACAAATTTTACCCCCAATCCCCTCCCCTCCCCTAGATGGCAGGAAGTCCACTACATGTTAATAATGTTGAAATGCTTGACAAGTTATGCAAGAAAAATCCTATCTACAAGAAAAAAAGAAAATCAGAGAAAGGCAACACAATGCAAACATCAATATTATTAGCAATGAAAGTGTTCTAAAAAGTTTGTGTGAATCATTTTTCTAGTGATTTAATCATCATTTTGGAGCAGATTTATTTTTATTTCTAAATAACTTTAAATTAGCAGTGGCTTTTCTTTTTTTTTTAACTTTGCTGTTCTTTCCAGGGAAAGTAATGGTCTTAGAAACATTTAATAATAACAATAAATTTTAAGTTTTCCTTTTTTTTTTTTTTTTTTTTTTTTGGTGAGGCAATTAGGGTTAAGTGACTTGCCCAGGGACACATAGCTAGGAAGTATCTAGTGTCTAAGACCACAGGTACTCCTGACTTCAGGGCTGGTGCTCTATCCACTGCACCACCTAGCTTTCCTTTTAAGTTTCCTCTTTAGAGAAGTCTTTACAGAATCATTCTGTAAATAGGAATTCAATTCTAAAATTAAATTTAAACATTTTATTAAACACCCTCTACTGTTAAATGTGGGCAGAACCATGTTCAGTTACTGGAGTAATATGAAATAAAGCCACTTTACCATAATATGGTAGCAATGGCACAGAAGGCAAAAAGCCTAGCTTTGAATCCCACCTCTTGCCATTGTACAACCTTGAACTTAATCTTTCTAGAACTTTGTTTCCTCATCTATGAAATGAGACTGAACAAGATGGCCTCTAAGGCCTCTTCCAGCATTAAATTTATGTTCTCAAAATCCCTGCCCTCTAGTAAGGGATGTCACATACACAAGTAACTATACAGACTTCTATTACAGTAAATCTATAGGAAATGCTGAAACAATGAAAAGATGGGAGAGTGGTATGAAATGCAGTTGAAGGTTTCAGATTATTTTTCACAGAAGAGATGGCACCTAATCTGTGAAAAAAATATATATATATATATATATATATATATCTATATATATATATATATATATATCAAAAGGCTGACATAGTAAAGCAAACTCATTCCAGAGATCAGGAACATTATGTGAAAATATAAAGGCAAGCAAACAAAAGACAAAAGCAGCAAACAAAAGACAAGATAATAGTCCAGTTTAGTTGAGACAGAGAGTACCTGAAAGTAATAATTGTGAAACATGGCTAAAAAAGCAAGATTGGAGACATTATAGAAGGCCTTGAATATCAGGATAAGGAGTTTATATTTTATTTTGTAGCCAGGGAATATTTTGGTCAAGAAAGGTGACTTGATCAGACTAGTTTCAGCAAAAGAGATTAGAGAATTCCTTACTGTCAATTCTATTTTCACAGCCATATTTTACATTACTAGTTCTCACCCTTATCATTTCTCAAATAATGAAATAGTGCCTCTGACATCTCCTTTCTATTCCATCTCTATATTCATTTACCAAAGTGATATTCCTCAAGTGAAAGTCTGACCACATGCCTATTTAAGAAGTTTCAACGAGGGGAAAAAAAAAAAAAGAAAGAAGCTTTAATAGATCTCTAAAGCTTCTAGGAGCCAATACAAACTCCTATTTATATTTTTGTGATATTTAAAACATTTCAAAAGTGATTCCAATATGTCTTTTGATGATACATTACTCATTACCCTCCTGCAATCTATGTTCCAATGAGACTGGATTCTTATTGTTTTCTACATACAAATCAATCTCCTACCACCAGGCCTTTGTAGAGGCTATACCTTATGGCTGACATGCTCTGTTTTCTGGAATTTCTACCTCCTTCAAGAATCTGCTGAGTTTAATTCAATTCAGTAAGCATATAAGAGAAATTTCCTAATTGTTTAAGAAATTGTTTGATCTTTTTTTTTTTAAATACTAACATTTGTTTGTACTGTATACTGATTTATCGCTATACATCACATTCTCCTGAGTAGTGTGTTAGTTTCTTATAGTTAAGAGTTACATCATCTTTTTGTCTTTGTATGTTTGGCTTGGTACCTTGAACATACTTTGGGTTTAATAAACATACTTGCAGAATGAATGAATCTGCAGAGAAGTGATAACCGAGATAAAGAGAATATTGAATGCCCAAAGAAAAATACAGAGGTTATAGGAAAGAACTTTAAGGAATTCCTGCAATTTGGGAATGGGAGGAGAAAGAACTTATGAAGAAGACCCCCAAAAAAATCATAAAAAGGGAAGATAATCTAGGAGAAATCTATGTCACAAAAGATAAGGGAAAGCTTTAAATGATACAAAAGGGAGGATGAATAGAGAGAAAATTTGGATTTGAAAATTCAGAATTCACAAGTGACTTTGAAAAAAGGATTTACAATAGAATAGTGAAGATGGAAAACAGATTACCAAACAATAAAAAATACAAATGTGTGATCAAGAAGTAGAAACAGTAAGCACAGATTTTCTAGAAATCTGGCAGTAAAGGGGAAGACAGAACATGGCAGTACGCACTTAATGTTTGCTAAATCAAATGATAGTCAAAGGGCCAAAGAAAGATTTTTTTGATGTGTTTTTAAGATTTGTGATTATGATCAGGTTTGTGGGCAGAGGGGAATGAGCCAAGATTAAAAAAGAGTAGAGATTATTAATCAGTTCAACATAGCTTCTCAGGATGTAAGATCTAAGTCAAAGGTGTAGGAGTTGACTTTGACAGTGAGGATGACTAATACAGCATGTAAAATAAAGCATAGATAATAGGTTATACTGAAAGTTTCTGATATGTTGATTTCAGAATGATAATTGTTCTGAAATCCCACCAGGAAAAGGGGGCCTTTCCTGGCCTTCCCATATGCTAATACTTTCTTCACATATACTGCATATTTCTTGTATATAGAGATTTACATGTTGTCTATCTTAGAATAAGATTTTTTTGAGAACAAGATTACTTTTTGTCTTTATATTCTGAGAATTCACTACAGTGTCACCATAGAAAGTACTTAACATATTCTTCTTGTCTGATTGATTAAACAAAGATGACTAAATTTAATAAAATTTATAACTTTTTACATGAACAAAATACAGCTAAATTGTTTTTTTTAAACATTTTTAAAATTTTTTTTTGCATAACATGTGTGGGTAATTCTTCAACAATAACCCTTACATACCTTTCTGTTACAAATTTTTCCCCCCAGCTCCCCACCCCTCCCCTAGATGGCAGGATATCCACTACATGTTAATTATGTTAAAATATTGGCAAATTGAATATATGTATACATATTTCCAAACTTATCATTGTTGTGCAAGAAAAATCTTATCTACACAAAAAAATATATCAGATAAAGGAAACACAATGTAAGCAAACATCAATCAAGGAGTATGAGAATGTTATGTTGTGGTCCACATTTCACATCCCTCTCTCTGGGTGTATATGGCTTTCTTCAGTGAACAATTGGAGGTGGTTTGAAACATTTCATTGTTGAAGAGAGCCATGTCCATCAGAACTGATCGTCATATAGTACTGTTGTTGCCGTGTATAATGATCTCCTGGTTCTGCTCATTTCACTCAGCATCAGTTCATGTAAGTCTCTCCAAGCCTCTCTGAAATCATCTTGCTGGTCATTTCTTACAGAACAATAATATTCCATAATATTCATATACCATAATTTATTCAGCCATTCTCCAATTGAAGGGCAGGCATCTATTCAATTTCCAGTTTCTAGCCACTACAAAAAGGGCTGCCACAAACATTCTTGCACATGTGGGGCCCTTTCCTTCCTTTATAATTTCTTTGGGATATAAGCCCAATAGAAAGGCTGCTGGGTCAAAGGGTATGCACAGTTTGATAACTTTTTGAGCGTAGCTCCAAATTGTTCTCCAGAATGGCTAATACAGCTAAATTGTAAAAGAAACAATTGGGGAAAATAATTTTCAGTAACTATCACTGACAAGATTTTGATATCCAAAATAGAGTAGAGAATTTACAAAAATATATAAAAGTAAGAACAATTACTTCATAGATAGTAGAGAATGAATATGAGAAAAGAGTTTTCTAAACAGGAAGGGCAAACTGCTCATGAAGTAAAAGAATGCTCCAAATCAATAATAAGAGAAATGCAAATAACTTCTGTTGCAAAGTGAAACAATTTTCCCTTGACCTCAAGCCTTTCATCTCTGTCTGGGCCTGTCCCTTGAGGGAAGAAGAGAAAAGTAGGTGGGGAGTGGAACTTCCAATTCCAGTTTCAAAGTTTCCTATCTAATCTCCATCCGTGGAAGGGATAAAGAATTATGAAATGAGGCCTTCCATCAAATTATCTGACTGTGTTGTTTGGGAAGAGAAATAGCGTTTTCAATCAAAGATGAACATTTTCACATGTGGTATTTGCCCAGTGAATATATAGTCCAGTAGGTCATCTAAATTCCATTTATAAAAGCAAAGAACTAGGAAAAAAATGCTGTGGTCAATAAACTGGGAAAGGACTGAAAATATTGTAATGTGTGAATGAAGTTTCATTGTACTATAAGAAATTATGATATGAAGTCACATAAACTGCAGAAGACACATATGAACCAATGTTCAAGAGAACAAATAGGCATGGTGAACACAGCAAAAGAAACATGACACCTATTTTTCTATAAAAAAGTAGTGAACTAAAGGTATGGGATGAAGTCCATTTTCAAATATAATAAATGTGCTGACTTTTTTTTTTAACATGTTTGTTAAAAAAGAAAGATTTTATTGAGGAAGAACAAGATATGTGAATAAGATGAAAGTGTTGGGAGTTACAGCAATGTGAAAAATAAGCACAAAAACAAAATCAAATACTGAATGTTGAAAAATTACATCTAAAATAATATCCTAAGAATTTTTAAACATCTCAATTTCCTGGGATTTTACTAATGATTTCCCACCTCTTAATACCTTTTAGTCATAAGTCTGTCTTACTTATTTCTTGATTTTTAAAAATTCTATCCTTAAAAATTGTAAAAATTATCTCTTCACATTTCCATTAACAATTATTATACTTACACCAAAAGAAAATCTGCTCCCTACTTAACAATATTTCCTAAAATTGTTATAGAGCTACCATTTAAATAGGATTGCATATTCTGTGTTTGAAGGGTTCAATAAACAGGGGAAAATAATAATTCTGATCTCTTTTCGATGTCACATTTAGCTAACAAAGCTAATATGTACATAGCATCACTAGGCATAATTCTGTTTCATAATTTTTACTTCCAATGTACACTGTTCTAAAAGCTGTATTTTTTTTCTTTTGACTCATTTCTCAAATTTCTCCCAGCTCTTTATACTTATTCATTTATACATTATCATTTTTGGTATTTTCATTCTAAGTTTAATACTAGGAAATAAGTTATTCTGTACTATTAACAAGTAAAAATCCTTTGTGACCAAAATTAAATCAACTTCACTATCTTCACAAAGGGAAGGCAAAAAAGAATCAACATTTGCAGGCAACAAGGAAGGGCATGTATCCTAATCTATGAGAAATATTGAGAAAAGTAAAGCTATAATGATTTTATCACTATAAGCTCTTCAGTGATTCCCTTGAAACTATCTTTAGCTACTGGAGAGTAGTGTAATCAAGGCTAGTTTCTTTTCTCAACCACCTTAAGATAAGAAAGGTGACTACTGTTGAGTTCATTCTCAGGGGAAAGGAAGCTACTCCAGAAAATGTGGGAGAGTTCTCTTTTTTTCTGTACCAATAACAAGATGTAAAGGGGAGACTAATTCAATATTAAGTAAAAAAAAAATCCATTAAATTTGGAATATAAGTCAAAGGATTAAGATTTATTTATTTACTATAGGATTTTAAAAATACATTTACTTTATTGGAATCTATAGAGAAAAAAACAACATTTTTTAACAATGCATTTTAAAATGCATCCTATTAAATTTAATTTGTAGTAATACCTGTTTTCTTGTGCTATTTAATCTGAAGTAAATATCTCAACAAAATTAAAAACAGATAACTGTACATGTGTTCACACAAATCATTTAACATAGAATAATCTACTATCAAACTTCACTAAATGAAAAAATAAATTTACCCCCAAAATACTAATTAACAACTATAGTAATATAGAATATAATTTTGAAAATTTAATACTGACATCTCACATTTATACTGTTTTAGTACCAGACTTCCCATTGAAGGTAGCAGACAGTTTAAAACAATAACAACAAAATATAGATAAGTCTTTTTTAAAAGAGAGGACTTTTTAGAAAGGATGTAAAACTATCATTTTAAAGTTAATAGGAAGTCAATACAAAAGAAAACTGTCACTGGAATGAAAATTTGGATAAGGTCCTCCATCACTGACAAATATCTAGATGGACAGTGCAATTCATTAGTCTTAATACCATTTGAAACTATATATCTTCATTAAATCAACAGTGAATAAATGCCAAACCACATGAAACATTCAACTGAGAAACTTATTTTTCTCTACCACATTCAGATTTTTTGGAGGAACATGATAAAATATCTACAAATATTATTCTGCTATCTTGCAAGCTGGCCGTTTCAATCCATTTTAGGGTCTGGAGATAGCTTGGCTCAATATACTGGCACCCAGAGTATTCTGTATTCTAATTTTAGCCTTTTCTATGACTCACTGTACTTACCCTTCATAATGCCCTGAACTTTTATTTATGCCTCAGTTTCTTTACTGGAAAGAACAGGGATATTTACATGATTCCCCTCTCACAGCACTATTTTAAAGAATCTGAAGCATTTAGCAAAATATAAAGTGCTACAATAAATGATTAATTTAAAATTATTTTATAACACTTATTTCAAAGAACAAGCAATATCCAAATTTAAATTCTGTATTCTCCTTAATGAAAAGCATTTACTTATACTGCCTTTTTTCCTAAAAGGACAACTATAACTAACATATGTACAAAGAAAGGAAATCTGTTTTCTGTATTCCGGCAGTATATGCTATATTCACCAAAAGCACAGAGAAAAATTGTCAACAAGATATTCACTCAGTCAACCACTATCATGGAAGATATGAGACGCTGTATTAAGCTTTTGGCAAAAAACAAAAAGGCAAAAACACTGTCCCGGTCCGCAAGGGCATCACTATTCTTATTTATCCCAATAGCTATTTTAATTCTCCCTATCATATCCCAACTTCTCTTTGGTCAAATGTTTGATTTGAATTACTCTCACCATCTGCCACTGCCTGTTTTTATGTGCTGAAACCAACTGGATGAAGTAGCAAAATCTTACTAACTGGGTCCATCACAAATTCATTTTATCTACTCTTGAATATCCTCACTAAAGCAAGGCAATTACTTTGCTCCTCCCCAAATTCCTACCTCGATTCCTGGAGGAATTATTCCAAACCTCTTCCCTTCTCAAGTCTCCTTCACCTCTTCCCTATCCCCCTTCACCCCTATTCTTCACTTTGGTCCTGGGTGTCTATTTATAATGGCAAAATTGATTCTGATATGAGTTTTCTTTTCTGCTAGAGTAGCTCTCTATTCTGCCATTCTCTACACATCAAAACCCTTTGCTATTTCTTAACATTTTTCTTCCTTTACCCCCGTATTTGACAAAGAATGGATACGTGATCCCATTCCCACCAATCTTTCTCAAATAGACTGTATCTACAATTGACCCCTCTTCTCAAATCTTCAAGTTCTCTTCTTTCCAAACTCAGTCAAGTCTCCCATATCCTTTAAAAACCTTCATTAGATCCTCCTATCATTCAACCTATCTTCCTATATCTGTTCTCTTTTGCAGCAAAATTACTTGAAAAAGCTACACCTTTGCTAGCTATTTTCACTTTCTCTCCTTTAAAAATCAGGAGGACCTGAGTTCAAATATGATCTCAGATACTTAACACTTCCTAGCTGTGTGACCCTGGGCAAGTCACTTAACCCCAATTGCCTGAGGGGAAAAATCAGTCCCCAAATCCTTGCAATCAGACATTCAAACTCTTTAGTCAAGAGAAATAGCAAAGTTACAGAAAGGCCTAGAGAGACTTGCATTAACTGATGCTGAGTGAAATGAGCAGAACCAGGAGATCATTGTACATGGCAAAAAGACTATATGATGATCAATTGTGATGGACATGGCTCTCTTCAACAATGAAATGTTTCAAACCAGTTCCAAATGGTCAGTGATGAAGAAAGCCATATACACCCACAGAGAAGGATATGAATGTGGACCACAACATAACATTTTCATGCTCTCTATTGATGTTTGCTTGCATTGTGTTTCCTTTCTCAGATTTTTTTTTTCCTTGTAGACATGATTTTTCTTGCACAGCAAGATAAGTGTGGAAATATGCATACACATATTCGATTTGTCAAGTATTTTAACATAATTAACATGTAGTAGACTTCCTGCCATCTAGGGGAGGATTGGTTCTAGGGGGTTAAATTTTGTAACGGAAAGCTTTGCAAGGGTCAATGTTGAAAAATTACCCATACATATGTTTTGCAAATAAAAAGCTTTAATTAAAAAACGAACAAACAAACAAACACCAAAGTTACCAATTTGCTCAATTGGAAAATAGTCAAAGGATTTCAGGCAGTTCTCTCCTTTTTTAAAAATTTATCTCCCATCAATGGGCATCCATTCAGCTTCCAATTTCTACCCACTACAAAAAGGGTTGCCGCAAACATTCTTGCACATATGGGTCCCTTTCCTTCCTTCCTCTAAGATCTCTTTTGGGATATAAGCCCAATAGAAACACTGCTGGGTCAAAGGGTGTACAAAGTTGGATAACTTTTTGGGCAAAATTCTAAATTGCTCTCCAGAATGGTTGGATCCGTTCACAGTTTCACCAACAATGTCTCAGTGTCCCAGGTTTCCTACATCCCCTCCAACATTCATCAATATCTGATTTCAGGCAGTTCTCAAAGAAAACTTACCTATGGAAAAAATACTCCAAAATCACTAATTAGAGAAATGCTAATTAAAGCAACTTCGAGATTTTTCTTCACAACATATCAAAAATGACAAAATAGTAAAATTATGATCATTGGAAGGACTGTGGGAAAACAGACATATAAATACATTACATTCCAAATACATTTGGAACAATGCCTCAAGTTACTAAACTGAATATCCTCTGATCCACTGTTACTGCTATTATGCTTATACTGATGATGATGTTGATGATGATAATAATATGGTCAATAATAACAAGAATAACAGCTAACATCTATATCATGCTTATTATCTACCAGGCACTGGCCGAAGTACTTTAGAATTATCTCATTTGATTCTCATAACAACCCTGGGAGGTAGGTGCTATCATTACCCCACTTTACAGATGAGGAAACTGAAGAAAACAGAAGCTAAATGACTTCTCCAGAATCCCATAATTAGTAACTGTCTGAAATCACATCTGAACCCATGTCTTCCTAACTTCAGGTCCAGTATTCTACCTACTATGCAAGCTAAAGTTAAAGTACTTACATATATAAACATATTTATAGTGGTTTCCTTTGGAGAAGCAAGGTCTGGGAATTAAGAATGCTTCCATCAAATGTGGAATATCTGAACAAGTTATACAAAATGAATGGAATGGAATACTATTGTGCTGTGATGAAAAGGATTTCCAGAGAAGCCTGGGAAAACTGTATGAAGTGAAGCTCAGTGAAGTTAGAAGCAGCAGAAGAAAAAATTACATAACAACACTATTGTAAAGAGAAAATTCTGACAACTTAGAAGAAAAAAAAATGTAGTAACAAAAATATTATAAAGAGAAACAATTCTTAAAGACCTAACAACTCTGATCAATGAAATGACCATCCACAATTCCAGAGGATCAATCCTCTTTACATAGAGGTGATGGATTCAATATCATGAATGAGATCTCCATTCTCAGAAATGGACAATTTGGGTATTTTCTTTAATTGAATATTCATCTTTGTATGAAAGATTTTGTTTTTCTTTCTTTTGAATTGCCAGATTTATTGTCTTTTCTTAGTCTTCTTGACCCATCTCACTTCTATATTTTATGCTATTCGTTGACCTTTAGTCCTTGATTTCTTCTTTTAGTTTTTATGGCATTACTGTGTCCTAGCTAACCTGCCTGCCTGAATGCTATTTTTCAGTCTTTTTCTAATTCATTATCTATATCATTTCCCTAACTATATAGATGCCTCCTTAGGGTTTTATCCTAGGTGTCTTTCTCTATATTTTCTTAAATGTTAACTACATTAGTATCTGTAGGTTTAATTATTCTCTATGTGTAAATGACCCCAGATATATTTATCCTTATAAGCCCAGTCTCTTTCCTGAACTCATCAATCAGTCTCTTACTGGTTATCTGAAACTGGGTGTTCTGGAGACATCTTGAACTTGATACGTCTAAAACTAAACTTGGTATCTTTTACCCGAAATCTTATTGTGGCTGTTTAGTCAGTTATGTCTGACTTTTTGTGATGCTGTGGACCACAGCATACCAATACGGTCCATGGAGTTTTCTTGGCAAAGATACTGGAGTGCTTTGTCATTTCCATCACCAGTGGATTAAGTAAATAGAGACAAAGTAACTTGCCCAGGTCACTGCTAATAAGTGTCTGAGTCTGGATTTGAATTTAGATCTAACCTTCTCCTGGCCCAGAACTGTCTACCAGACCACTTAGCTGTCATGCCTTAAACTTTACCTTCTTCTGCACTTTTCTCCAAAAAAGCAGCAACGATGTTGGTGTCTCTTGTTTGTTGTCTTGGCATCTCTTTGATTCCCGATTCTCCTTGATTACTCATTCTCTTTCATTCTCCACATTCAATCAGTTGCCAAATCTTGACATTTCTAAACTTTTATGACAATCTTTCATGCATACAAGTCCTCTTTCTCCTACTAACATCACTACCATAATGGTTTTAATAATAACGTTGGGTGTTCATACTGAGAAAAAAAATTTACAAATAATACTTTATTAAGTTTTAAAATTTCATAAAAGAAAATTTCAAATAAAAACATTTGCCAAGAAATATAGCAGAATGTCAAGCATTCATTAACAATGTTTTGAATCCAACTGATAAAATTGTCAAATATAGTCAATTAGTTATCATGTGTTTAATCAAGAATAAAGTATCCTATGAAATAACACAAAAAAATTCAAATTTGATTTGATCAACATTTTCAAATTCCTTCCTGACTTTGCCTAATTAAAATCAATAAAGCCCTTTGCCTGAAACTTACCTCTAATTCTTATGACTTGTGTGATTATGGGCAAGCAAATCATTTTACCAATCTAAGCCTTAATTTCCTTAATTTGTAAGAAATAATAGTAGTTGTTATTAGAAATGGGTTATTCTGGGGATCAAATAAAATGATTTATGTAAAGTACTTTATAACTTTTAAACAGATTTAAGATAGGCCTAGATCTGTATTTCATGGGTCAATGGAACTCTCAAGTGAGAAAATTCTATATACCAATGAAGACTGGACCTTTTCTCTAATTTAAAGTCTTAAAAGGATGCCTATATCAGACATATCAAAATTTCACCCCAATTCAGCCAGCAACACTCCAGAATGCAGCTGAATCAGATTCAAATGTAACTGGCTAATACTTGACAAAATAAAAAAAAATACAATAGAAGACAGAAAATGTTACTATGTGGCTTCCTAAGTCAATATACTACACAGGGATCCTTATATGCAATTTAGTGGCCCTGTTTCTATTTGTGTTTAACACTACTCAGTCAAGTAAACTGAGAGATCAGATGAGCTGTGCAAGGTCACAAAGCCAGTATCTGTCAAAGGTAGTATGTGACCCTAGATCTTCATGACTCTGAGGTTAGCTCTCTTTCCATTATACCATGCTCTTCTCAGTAACCCGAAACACACAATATAAATAATGCTTTATAAAAATCCATATTCAATACAAAATTCATTTTCTATAAGGAATTACCCTCAACTTTCACTGTCCCTCCCTTTTCTGCTCTCTCCCCTTAAATCTTGTTAATTTTACTCCCAGAATGTGTCAGGTATCTTCCCTCTTTCTCTCACTTAACAACCACCTCAATTCAAGCCTACATCAGATTTCACCAGTACAATTACAACAGTCTAACTGCTATTCTTGCTTCTCTTCTCTCCCATCCATCTTCTGCATGTCACTCCCTGGCTCAAGAAGTTTCAGGGGCTGGCTGTTTTATTTAGGAAAGTTCCTTGTACGTAAAGTTCTTCATAATTTGTGTCTGGCCAACTTTAGTAAACCTATTACTCATTATTATGACCTCCAGGGTATAGGTATACCTTTTTTTAAATTGTACTTCACTTTATCGTGCTTTGTAGCTATTGTGTTTCTTACAAATTGAATGTTTGAGTCAACCTTGCATTGAGCAAGTCTGTTGGTGTTCATATTGTGTGTCTACATCACATTTTGGTAATTATCACAATATTTCAGACTTTTTCCTTATCACCTTTATTTTGACAACCGATGATCAATGACATTTGATATTATTATTTTAATTGTTTTGGAGTACCATATGAGATAGTATATTTAGTGGATAATCCAAGTGTGTGCTTTGATTACTCCATTCACTGGTTTCCATTTCCTGAGGAACAACAACATTGAAATTAGGCCAGCTAATAATCCTATGATGGCCTCTAAGTGTTCCAGTGAAAGAGAGAATCAACAGATGCCACAACTTCATTGTTTCATTTGAAGAAATTGATACAATCACCCGAATTTTCAGCAAATTGCTACCCTCAGCAGCCATCAATACTGAGAGAAGACCCTCCAAAAGCAAAAAAAACCAAATTGTTGAAGGCTCAGATGATGGTTAGCATTTTTTTTTTGCAATAAAGCATTTTGTAATTAAGGTATATAAATGAGCTTTTTAAAAGACATAATCGTATTATACAATTAATAAATTACAATCCAGCCAAAACATAATGATATTATATAATTAATAAACCACCGTCCAGTGTTACCGTAACTTTGATATGCACTAGAAAATCAAAAACTGAGTGATTCACTTTATTGTGATATCTATTTTATTGCAGTGATTTAGAATTAAACCCATAGTATCTGAGATATGTCTGTACAATCAAATTGACGCATGTATACACATTTTAAAATGGGAATGTCATTCTTCACTGTCACACCTTTGGTAGATCCTGATGCCAGCATCCATTTCCTCTTCACCTTCACCTATTAGAATTTCAAGACTCTCAAAGATCAGTTCATGTACTGCTCCATGAGCGTCCTTTCTGACATTGAAACCATGCCTCTCTCATACTATTTTGGTAGAGTTATCTATTTTGCATCTGTATTTTCAGTACCTAACAGAGCTCCTGGCACAGTAAGCCATGAATAAATACTGACTGACTGATTAAGTTTAGCATACCCTCCCTCTGAACTACAAAAGGTTTTCATATTAAGTTCATGGGAAACTATTCCCAGATTCTGAGGAAAGCTATGAATTTGTTTTCCAGAACTATAGCCCATAAACCCTCACCAATGTGCTAGTTTTAAAAGTAAGTCAATATACAAAGTCAATGCCAAGAAAAGGAATTTACTAAGATAGCATAATATGATAACATCAATAAACTATTTCTTTTATTAAAAGGACTCATGGGCTCATGAATGCATACGATGTTTTTGGAAATAGCCAGCACAAATTTAAAATTAAAGTACCATAACAGTGAGGGCATGTTGAGGCTGCGGGGCCCTGATACCTTTTCTCTTCTGCTGAAGCAACTACCCTCCTTTCCTGAGGAGTATCTGTCCTGCCAGACTTTGCTCCATAGCTCTGACTATGCCTGCCTAATTAATCCTCTCTTCAATACAGTCACCTTTGTTTACAGCTGCCAGAGGATGAGAGATGGCTTTAATTCCTAAAGCTGTTTCCTAAGTGGAATGTGACCCTTCTCTGTGCCAATGTCACTGTATAGAGAGGGCCTCCCTGTAGGATGGGCTTCAATTTCTTAATTTAAAAAAAAAAAACTGCTGCCAGATAATGTTGAGGGCTACTACCAGGCTTCTTTGGAACTCTTTTAAAGGCAAGGATCAATATTCACAAAGCTATTCCTTCCCCAGGGCTCTTTAAAACTTTTTCCATTTGAGATCCCTTTTTGCTAAGGGAAATTTTTACATGATTTCAAATATATAGATATATAAAATATATGTGTATAAATCAAATATTTACTGATAATGAATAATTAAATTATTTTAAAATTGTATTTAAATTATTTTACATTTTGATTTTAAAACAATTCATTGACATACATATAATTTTATCATTTATGAAAGATAAAAGCAAATTTGCACACTAATAAAATGGATGTGCTTATTTATTTTTACATAAAGAAATAAATCTTGGCAGAATATCTGGCACCTTTTACTGTTGTCAAATTTTTCATAACCCCCATATTCAAGTACAAACCCACAATTTAAGAAGCTTTGCTCAACCCCAATCTTCCAATTCTTGAACTGACTATGCTTATTTTTTGGAGGGTATATGGTCAATCTTTTCCCGCCCAATGACCAGTTGTCCTCCCACTTTAATTATATAATTCCTTCACATTTCCATAAAAGATGATAGTCTACCAGACCTATTTACCTAGCATATTAATAGCAAGTTTCCTGTTATCAGATTCTTAATTTCTATGAATCTATCAACTGGGGGGAGGTAGAAGAAATCTCTCTATCTTCCTCCCCTCAAAAAATAAGGGAAGCTTGGTGGGAGAGGTACAAAGGAGAAAAATAAAAGCGCTCTAATAATTCTCAAATAATCCAAAATTAAATCTTCATTAAAAAGGGAATTTTTGGCTCCAAGAACCATTCAACAAATTGCCTGGAAATCACCAATTTTTGAACTATTTCACTCAGTTAGCAATAAAAGAATGAGAATATATTGATAGGTTTTTCAGATTAAGTACACTAGCCCAACAGAGGTACCACTGTATGAACTCCAATTTTCAGCTCATAGTATTGGCTACAAATGTCCATATTATGCCCTTTCAATAATTTTTGGAATGCCCCATTCCTACCCTCTCAACAAATTTCCTCACATATTTTGACTTTTCTTTCCATTCCCTTACTTTTAAATCTGGATCCAACCTGAGACTATCTCACTCTTTGCAAACCTCTACACTGAAGACTAGTATACTCCTACTCATTATAGCCAAGAAAATGGATGAATACTCTACTCCTAATTATCACTTGGTGAAATTCTATAATCACTTTTCAATAAGTTTTCCTCTTGCTTCATTTAAGCAACCTATTCCTAATACCATTATTTCCATTTCTCTTCCATAGCTTTTTTCCACTCTGTCATCTAAACTATCTTTCTCAGAATATTTAGCATTCTAATCTCAGTGTTACTCCATTTTCTACCAACACTCCTGGGATCTTTCATATTCATTTTTATGATTCTTTAATACTTCTCAATCTCAACACTTGATTTTTCAGTAGCCTCAACTCAAATAATCCTTGATTTCAATCATATGGTATTTTTGGTAATACCCTTGCACAATGCAATGTAGCCTTGGGGTTCCTACTGACCTTTGATGATTAAAAAAACTGCCTCAATATGGTGAAGCGCAAAAGTGGATTGAAAACAGGAACCTGGATCCAGATGGGTCTCTTCAAAGAGATAAAGCAGTAATGAATGAAGCACATGAAAACGTTTCAGTGTATATATAGGTCTAATTAATGAATCACTTAAAGAGGAAAAGCTTGGAGAGAGGATAAAAGTACAAATCCTAGGGGTGGGGGAAAGAAATGGAAGGGGTATTGTTGGAGGAAAAGAGCAGAACCACTAAAGGGTGACCTTGCACCATTATGGGTAACTTTTATGTGATATTACCTCCACACCTGATATCGAACCCATAGATTCAATTATTAAATGTTACTAGCTACTATTCTACGATTTCTTCTCTCTCTTTTCTCCATTCCCAATCTTAGAATAATTATCCCTAAGTAAACCCTAACATCTAATTTTTCTGCTCTACATTAACTAGAAAAAATCATGAAAAACAAAGATGATTCTCATCTGTTTCTATCTCTGTTTCTATCCTTGTTCAACAATCCTCTTCTAAGCTTACTTACTCTCCATCTTATTCCCCCAGCAACCTCTTCCATCCTCTTAAACTTAATAACTATATCTACTATAATTATCTTATTAATAAACTCATAAATGACTCCTTAAGATTTGCAAAATACTTGCCTCACAACAACTTTATGAAGGAGGTGGTTTAAGCACACTTACAGAAGAAGACAACCTATAACTTTTTACTAAAGTAAAATACTGTCTTTAAAATTATGACCTTTGTTTACCTCTTTCTCTATTCTCCAAATTTCTAGTACTATATCATTAGATACTCCCTCCTCCTTCCCTTAGAAGGGAAAGGTATAGAAGAAAAGCTATTTCTAATTCATTACAGAGATTAATTTTTCAATCTATGCCTTGATCCAAAATTAAGTTAATAAGCATTTGTCAAATGCTCTTTAGGTTCCAAGTATTATTCTAGGTATATGGGGAAACAGACATAAATAAAACTGCCCATACCTTCAAGGAACTTATAGCTTACCATGGCAATCAATGTATACATATTTAGGTACAGACACACCTACAAAGTAAAAACAAAGCAGTTTTCTGGTGGTAAGAAAGTAAGTAAAAGCACCAGTAGCTGATGGGAGATCAGAAGCTTTCCTTCAAATCTGACGCCTCATTTTTATTCTTACTGGAAAAAAGTACAATCAAGTGCTAAGTTGAGGAAGGATGCTTCCTGGACTAGGAAGCAGTTATTCCAAAGACTCAGACAGGGGACAGAGAAGGATATGTGAGGAATAGTGAGAGGGAGGTCAGGATTGGTGGAGTAGAAACAGTAAGAAAGTTGGGATTCTCTCTTAGTAACTGATAATTCCAATAAAGATCTAAAAAAAGCACGAGACCAAATCTTTATCTGGACAGTAAAGGAAAAAAAGTTAAAAGGAATTATTTTTTCTAATTGCTTCATCATTGGAAGACACAGGTCTGGGGAAGCCAATAAATACTAAACAGCAAAACAACAGTCCAATGCAAAGAAAAAAAAAAAAAAGTCTAGAATCCAGCAAAGGCAGGATTAGAGGTGGTAGTAGGAAGAGGAATATATACCAACTGACAATTATTCTGTTATTTGTACTCCAGAGTTGGATCAGAGATGCAATGTAGACAGAGATGAAAAACCTAAGTCTAGGGATAGTATTCCAATAGTAGTATTGGAGTCTAAGGATTGTGAACTGAACATGGAGAAGAAACAGAAGGAAACGGTATCAGTGTGACTGAATCTGAAGAACTTACAGGTGAATAACCAGGAAAGGAGCAGAAAATGGGCCAGAGAAGGGAGTGGGGGAGTCAGGAGTGAAATTAACAGTTCTGTCACTGACTCTATAATTTTTAAATTAGCTGATAGTGGCTAGGGCCAGCAATAGCATACTGGATGTTGTCTAGACCCAAACTCAGATGAGGAAGGTAGCAATCAGATTTTATCCTGGATCAACTAGATCTGGGTGCACTGAAAGCTTCCAGGTTCTCAGACTTCAAGATCTTGAGTACTCAATACTTTGGAAAAACTGAAGCTGTGCACAAGGAATACAAAACACATCATTTCCTCCGGAAATACTTAAAACCTGGTCATAGCACAAAGTCTTATTTCAAGAACACTGGATTAAAAAATTTAAAAGCTATTATGGTGACACAGATGCCCCAAAGACAAAGCTAAAGAAGAAAACAATTCCAAAACATTTACAAGCAAAGTCTCAAAAACAACAAAAACAACCACAGTTTAGACACAAGTTCAACAAGAATTCCTTTAAGAAACAAAGCAAGAGTTTAAAAAAAAAAGAAAAGAAAAAAAGATTAGAATTTATGAATGAAAGGAAAACCCTGGAGATAAGAACTGGAAAACAATTTGAGAATTATGGAGGAAAGACTTGGAAAGACATCAGTAGTTTAGCATAAGAGATATAAATCCTATCCAAGTAACTAACAAGCCAGTTATATGGCTCTGATCCCAGGAGTGGAATGAAATCTCCTTACTAGTCCCCAAGCCAAATGAAGTCTGCAGAGGAACAATTAGGACAATGGTCTCAGAATAAAGGAGAGCCTGTAATCTGTAGGAAGAAGAGATAAAAAGAGACAGATGGAAGGTAATGAAAATTTATTAAGTATCTACTATCTGCTCAACACTTTGCAAATATTATCTCATTTAATCCTCAAAACAACTCTGGGAATTAGATGCTATTATTATCCCCATTTAGCACCTGAAGGAAATAAGGCAAACAGAGATTAGGTGATTTGCCCAGTTCACACAACTAACAAGAGTCTCAGGTCTTCTTGACTCCAAGTCCAATTCTATCTACCTACCTCTGCAGAATTAAACCTAGAATCAAGAGCAATCTAAAGGAACTTGAAACAATGACAAATTCAGATCATGAAGCGAGTGAGAAGCTTTAACCTTGCATTGGTCCACTTTGAAACCACTGAAAACTGGCAGATGCTCATCAAACAGGAGTCTCTGAGAGCCTTAAAATACAAGAGCAAAGAAAAAAGCAGTAGAACCTAAACATGTCCAGACATACTTTCCCAAAATGTTCACTGCCTGGCCCTAATACAAATTCCAAAGTTGGGAAGGAAATAAGAATTCCACCATAAATAGTAATTATGTTGAAAAGGAATGCTAAGAAACAAACCTAAAGAAATATAATGGCTATGAAAACTGGGGGCGGGGGGAAGAGAAAGAAGAAGGGCTACTGGACACAAATTTAATTTGAATTCAGAACAAGAGGTTTAAAAAACATTTAAAATCATTTTATAAAATTACTTTTATTTTATAAAAGAAACGAATACTGAGAATGAAGTATAAAATCTTACTCAGGAAAATGGAGTATTTGAAAATTAAAATAAACCAAATAGACATTAATGACTCCATTAGATAACAATAAAAATAAAGTCTAAAAGGTGAGAAAAATATGGGAAAAAAATTAAAATAATCCAAATTAAAAAAAAAATAAATGGATTAGAAAACTGACCAAGGAAAGATACTTTAAATTAGATCACCTGAAAAAAAGAGTTTAGAAATCATATTTCAAGAACTCAAGAAATAATACTGACCAAATCTTAAGAATAAGAGGACAAAAGGGGGGAAGATAAATAAAAAGAATGTCACCTCCTGAAAAAAAATCTTAAAATGAAAAATTCTAGAAACAAAAAAGCTAAGACTCAGAGTTTTCAGGTTAAAAATCAAAACAAACAAACAAAAACCACTATAAGCAGCCAGAAAGAGAAAATTTACGCACCAAGAACCACAGTCAATAATACAAACCTTATTAGAGGCTTCACCAGAATATATTTCATATATTCATATAATATATGAAAAGGCAAAATACATAGGCTCACTACCAAGTATAACTTACCCAGAAAAAAAAAATGAGAATAATCTTACAGTAGAATTGAATTGTATATAAAATAAGCCTCTGATAAATAAAGACTATTTTGAAACATTCCTAAGTGAAAGATCAAAAAAAAAAAAAGAAAAAAAAGAAAAAAAGAAAAGAAAAGAAAAGAAAAAAAAAGAAAATTTGAAATACAAACACAGGCATCAAAAGAAACATAAATAGGTAAAAGATGAGTAAGTAAATATAAGGAACTAAACAAGGATGAAAATGTTTAAATTCCAAAATGAAATCAACACTTACTGAGTATTTGCTATGTGTCATGCACTGTGCTAAGTACTGGGGATACAAACTGATCTCTGCTTTAGGAAAACCAGGCAGGCAGGTTTGTGGAAAATGGATGGAAATACAGAGAGATTAAAGACAGGGTGACCAAACTACTGCAATATTCTAGATTAAAGTTGACAAGAGCCTAAACTAGGGTTGATGCTGTATTAATGGAAAGAAATGAACTGATGACAGTATGAAGGTGGAAAAGAGAACATTTGATAAGAAGTTAGATATGGCAGTGAAAGAGGAGTCTAGAATCATCCTGAGATTGGATTACCTGGAAGATGTTGGTGCCCTTGAGAAGAGAAGTGGTTTGGTTGAATGGCTTCTACCTCTTCAAACATCTTGATCTGGTATACATTCCCTGTAGTAAACTTCCAGTGAAAATTCTTTCTACTAATGAAGTCCAACATCTTTGATTCATTGTCCTGGAATTATCTGAGGCACTGAGACTTTGAATGATTAGCCTAGAATCACATAATCAGCATGCGCCAAAAACCTTTGTATGTATTCAAGCCTAGCTCTCTATTCATTAGTCCTAACTACTACTAATAGTCATAATATTAACTATAATAATCATTTATACAATGTTTTAAAATTTTCAAAACTCCTTATATATGCCTCACAACAACCTTGTAAGACTGATCAGCACAAGAGGTATTATACAATTTTATAAATGAGAAAACAAACTCAAAACAGGTTAAAGGATCTACGCAGGATCACAAAAACAGTAGCAGAAGTAGAATCTGAACCTTGACTGCAAAAAAATATATTTAGAGATGCAAAGGCTTTGGAAGCAATAGAACCCAACCTCCTTAATTTTACATATCAGGAAAGTAAAGCTAAGAATGCATAAAAAATTGACCTAGGTTATGCACCTAGTTAAGTAACTGAGGAACATTTGACCTCAGAAATTTCTGACTTCAAGTCCACCTTCTATCCATTAGGTCTGACTCATTTCCCTGAATCCAAAAAACACTTGATAAGTCATATTTTAACCATTTGTCATCTTATCCTTCTTTGCCTTTTAACTCCTGGGCCAAACTCCTGGAAAAAAGTTACCTATTTTCAATGTCTTTGCTTCTCCCAACTAACCATGATTCCCTTAATTCCTTGCACTGGGACTTCTGCTCCTAGTACCTTACTGAAACTATTCTCACACAGATCAATGACACTCTTATTGCCAAGACCCATAGATTTTATTTAGCCTGAATCCTCTTGGTCTTGTGCAGTATTAAAAACTGATCATCTTCTCCAATGGATAAATCTTTTCTCCTTTGCATTCAGAAACATCATTTCTGCTTCCTACTTTGCTAACATTTCAATTTTCACTGACTTCTCATCATGCTTCTCATCCTTCAAGGCAACTGTTGCTCAAGTTTATGCAGCAATACTCTCCCATTTTTTTACCCTGCCAATTGTACACTCCATGCCCTGTTTGTGAAAAAAAAATTTCAAGTTTACATTTAATTTTTTTAAAACTAAAGGTTTTTTAAAAATAAATTACAACAAATCTCATTCATACAAAAATAATTAACATATATTTATTTGTTGAAAGGATCATTTACAATTTCATACCAGAATTTGTTTCTTTCTATGCCACAAAATCATCACCATCATCATATCCCTCCTTTCCTTCTCCTTTCACTTCCCTATAAGTACTTCACTAGGAAAATCATTATGGAAATTTTTTGTTTTGGTACTAATACTTCATCAGTGTCTTTGGTTGTTTCTGTCCCTCTGATTGAAGAGCAGAACAAAAAAACTCCTCCAGGGCTCAAAATCCTAGCTATCTTCTCATCTGTCACTGGCTGCACTGCTTTGTTTTGACTTTATCATTGACATTCCTCTGTGGCAGGTACCCTCTGCCTCTTCCATTTCAGCTTTCTTTTATATAATGTCTTCCCCAATTAGACTGCAAGTTATTGAAGAGCAAGAACTGCTCTTTTCTTATTTGTATCCCCAGTCCATAGTTAAGTGCAGAGCACATAGGCTCTTAATTACTATTTAAAGTGGGTATATTTACCCGACTGTGTCAGTGATCTCAGCAAGTTGAATATTTTCCCTCAATTATTATCATCCATTTGGACCAAATCAATTCAAAAGTTCCTAAAACATAATTAGAAGATGGAGACCTTTATAGATTTCTCAAGACATCATAAGGATGCCGTAGAGTATTTGGGCTGTTTTGTTTTTTAATATATTCAATCAATCATTAATCAATAATACCATTCCCTATTCCCAACATGTTTATATTATATCAAGGGAGACTATTTGTATGTAAGTAAATGCATACAAAATAAATATAGTAGAAGATAAAAAATTTTGTCAGAGGAGACCAGTAATACTTACAAAAATCAGAAATGGCTTAAAAGGTGTAGCTTGGCAATATCCTAAAGCAAACAGAGGATTCTAAAAGGTATAGCTGAGATAAGAGTGCATTC
Organism: Myrmecobius fasciatus; assembly: GCA_023553655.1. Taxonomy (NCBI): domain Eukaryota; kingdom Metazoa; phylum Chordata; class Mammalia; order Dasyuromorphia; family Myrmecobiidae; genus Myrmecobius; species Myrmecobius fasciatus. The sequence goes on from JAJPUD010000137.1 coordinate 198,373, forward strand.
TAAGAATAAGGGAAAGGCCTTAAATAAGCTGTATATAATTTTCAGGTCTTAAGTTTTGATTTTATATTTCTGTATTTCTTCTTCTTCAGCTGTCTCTATGATCTTTGACTATATTAGCTTTAGTTATTACAGAGCATTTTTACCTTCAAACTGGTTAAGTATATCTATCATGATGTGACATTCCACTTTAAAAAAAAAGAGACAATAAAATATTTAGGTAAATAAATTTTAGATTTTCCTAAAGTTACAAATATGTATATACATATATATGTACCATATATATGTATATTAACTTTTAGAAAATTATTGCAACTTTTTAAAAGCTGAAGTTGCATCCTCTTATTAAACTGTTTACCAAAATGATCTTGAGAAATATTGTTGAGAAATAGAAAATTTACAGACTTTACATTCAAATAATTAAGCTTTTAAATTATTACATAACTCATCAATATTTACTACAGCTTGCAAAGATGGTGATGAAGTTAAAACATGAGAATTTGACATTCCCATTCAAATTGACTTCATTTGTAGTATATTAAGTAATCACTTCACTGTCAGAACAAATTTGCCACTTCAGTCTCATCTTTGTTAACTTGAAAAATGTAGGCATATTATTGGAGGAAATACTATTGAAAATATCGAGTAATGTTGTCTATTGTTTTGCCTAGACTATCATTACTTACAGGACTTTACATTCCATGATACAGTCAGCAAAATCCTAGCCCTCTTCTTTACTTTATAGTCTTTCCCTTGGTAATCTCATTGACTGCCATTACATCGAATACTTCCTTTATGAAAGTGACACTGAAATAGATGTCTCTAGTCTTGAATTCTCTTCTAATTTCCAAAGTTAGATCTCTCAACTACCTACAGATGGATTATGTGTGAAACATGGACACATCACTTCAAAGTAAATATGCTGAGAAGCAATTTTATCTTTTACCTAAAAGCCCTCTTTCTGATAATTTTGATATTCAAACCTTGGTTGTTATCCTAAACTCTTCCTTATATCATGTTATCTCTTAATATCTTTCTGAAAACTTTTAGAGGCTCTCTATTGCCTAGGGAATAAGTAGCAACTTTTTCAAAATCAATATTCAAAGCCCACTAGCTTTTATCCTTATTACCTTCCTTTTATCTTCTATGTTCAAACCAAACATAAACTATATTTTGCTTCCCAAACAGGTTTTGGACCTTTTCCCACCTCTGTGCCTTGGCCCACACTATATTTCCTCCATTTCTGTCACTTTCTCAGTGCTCCTCTTTATAAGAAAGCCCAACTCAAAGGTCACTATAGTAAGTCATTCTTGAAATCCCATAATTGAAAAGTAAGTTTTCCCTCTTACCTAACACTTTGTTTGCATCTTCCTAAAGCAAATATTAGGCAATAGCATGTATTATATATAGCTGTGTTTGTGTCCTTTCAGCCTGTAAGAGGATAGACTTGATAACTTTTCACATCATTAATCAGCACAGGGATCTAGAAACTTAAAAATTCAAGAAGCAAGGGAATGAAGAATGAATAGTTAAAATACACATACTAGCATATACATTTTATATTCATAGGGTTGTATACCATATAAGAAAACTTGGTATGTTAAAATATGAATGTAAAACATAATTTGAATTACTGGCTTTCATACAGATTTTCAAAAATGTACTTGGCTGTTTGTCATATTTACATGCTTGCCATAAAGTGACACAAGAATTTTGTGGAAGGGTCTAAAAGTTATAACTGAATAACTAGTGCCTTAAAAAATTAAGATTATCTCTGAGGTTTTTCTAATTCAATGATTCTAAAGTGGGAAAGGAATGACATTTTCAGTGCTGAAAAGTGTTTTCTTTAACTCCAAAATAAACAATTCACTAACCTGTTTTAACTTCTGAAATTAAAGAACTGGCATTTCTGACATTATTTTTCCATTTCTTACAAAAATACAAATAAATCACGCTTTTCTACAGTCTAGAATGCTGCTCTCTCAGCAGCCAAATCTCCCAAGTCAAGTATACCACCTATGCTAATTTTTCTGATCTAATATTTATTCAATACTATCTTCTTTCATCCCATACAAAATTCTGAAAGACCTTCCCTATTGCCTTTTCTCTTTCATAGTTCACAGGTGAGACCACCTAAGACACTTATTCTCTTAAGTGTACACACAAAGATTTGTCTCTCCTTACTTTCCCATACCTTACCTACTTTGAAGCATTCATTTGCTATAGGAAAATCTCTGCCATCTCTTTTTACTCCCTTTGTTCCAACAATAAACCTAAAAAAAAATTAATTATTCTCAAGAAGTAAAGTAGTCCTAGTGATATATCTTCAACATGAAAAATTCAAAGTTTTGTCAAACAAACAAACAAAAAAAAATCAGGTCCAAGATTAAAAACAAGCAATAAAAATTATTTCCTGCCCAATTTAAAGTGATTCTTGTATCAAAAAAATTCATTAAATAGCATGTATATTGCAACCACTGTCAAATTTTTGTTTCATTACTAGTACACCATTTTTTGGGTTTTTTTTTTACTGCTATTACTTATATTATGTACTAGCTAGTCATTTTTGTACTGTCCTAAGAGCACCTTTAAAAACAAGATTTTTTTATGAATATATATTTCAATCTTCAAACAATAAATATGCAAATTAAGTCAGAACACAAACCATTTGTATGTTAGAGATAACCAGAATTAATATTTTTCCTATTGGTTATGAAGGTACTGCTTATATATATTTAAGTATTATGTACCAATTCTTAGTAACAAATTCTTAAGACAGTAGTGAAAGGGGGCAGCTAGGTGGTGTAGTGATAGAGCACCAGCCCTGAAGTTAGGAAGACCTGAGTTCAAACCTGGTCTCAGACACTTAACACTTCCTAGCTGTGTGACTGGGCAAGTCACTTAACCCCAACTGCCTCAGCAAAAAAAAAAAAAAAAAACCAACCAACCAAACAAACAAAAAAAAAAAAACCCACAAAACATTGCCACTTTTTAAAAGTTTTATAAGGCTATTCAGAAAATTAAATTTTTGTTTAACCCTATGATCTATATATTCCTATTTCTATTTGTAGGCATTTAAAGCTTCAAGTCCAAACATAACTCTCCCAATCCCTATATCTTATAAATTTCCTGATTATTGTCCAGTGAATCAAGATGCTTTCATTTATACAGGTTTATAATCTCAGAGACATCCACAATTTCTTACTCATCCAACATATATCTAATCAATTGCCACATGTCATTTCTATTTTTACAATATTTCTCACATGTATATCCCTCCCTCTCAACTCAAATGTTGTGAGAACAAAGGAGGCCAGCAGTACCAAATCTTAAATTATATCACTGAGCAGTAACCACCAAAATCATTTAGTTATGATTTTAAAGAGAGCATAATCTGTCTATGAAAGAGACCAGGTGTTTTAATAGACAGAAGAAAATGAACATAAAAGCACACTAAGTGATACATGCAAAGACTTCAGCTATAGAGTTAAAAGTATTATTGGGAGGGGGAGGGGGAAATGGACAGGAACTGCTGGGGAAACTGAAAAGGAGTCTGACAGAAACCAAATAGAGTTCAACGTCTCATAACATGTATCCAAAAAAGTTCAACATGAACATGTAATTTAGGAATAAAAAGTCAATCCTATCATAAACCAACCTTAAGAACAAAGGAAGAAATTACCTTTTCAGATGTGTGTAGAATAAGAATTCATCACCATGCAAGTTATAGAGGATCATATAATAGAAAACAGACAATTTTCACTATATAAAATTAAAAAGGTTTTGCACAAACAAAACCAACATAGCTAAAATTAGAAGGGAAACAGTTGGGGGTAGGGGAAGTGTTGCAGATTTATTTGATAAAGGTCTCATTTTTTACAACTATAAGAAAGTGACTCAAATTTTAAGAACAAAAGCAATTCTCCAAAGGGTAAATAGTGAAAATACATTGAAGAGCAGTTTTCAAAGGATGAAATCCAAACTATCAATAGACATGAACGAAAAAAAAAATTCTCAAAATCATTAATAATTGGGGCAGCTAGGTGGCACAGTGGATAGAGCATCAGCCCTGAAGTCAGGAGGACCTGAGTTCAAATCTAGCCTCAACATGTCCTAGCTGTGTGACTCTGGACAAGTCACTTAACCCCAATTGCCTCAGCAAAAAAACAAAAAACAAAAACAAAACTCACTATTAGAGAAGAACAAATTAAAATCACTGCACCTCTCACCTCTCTCTCGAATCGGCAAAAATAACTTAAAAATGAAAATGACCATTTCTGGAGAGGCTATGGTAAAATAGGCATAGTAATTCATCACTGGTAGAGTTCTGGAATTGATCCAGCCATTCTGGAAAGCAATATACTTTCAAAGTCACTAAAGTGAGATTGATCCAGGTATACCTCTATTATTAATCTATACCTCAAAGACAGCAAATGAAATCAAAAAGGATCCATATATACTAAAATGTTAGTAGCAGCGCTTTTGGGGGTAGCAAAGAGCTGGAAAATAAAGAGGTACCCAATGAACAAACTATCACTTGGAACATTAATGATAAAATGACAAAAGGGATATTTTCAGAGAAACCTAAACAGATTTGTTCAAGAGTGAAGTGAGCAGAATCAGGAGAACAATTCATTCAGTAACATTAGAAAGACAATTATTTTTAAAAATTTAAGGATTCTGAGCAATGCAATGGCCAACCACAATTCCAGAGTAAAAATTATTAGTTGTACCTTAACATTTCCTTGAAAAAGGGAAATGGTCTCAATGCAGAAGAAGACATACATTTTTGGATGTGGCAAATGTATTTCTTGTTTGTTTCTTTGTTTTCACTCCATTTCTCATCTAATACTCTGCTTGGTTTCAGTTTTAAGCGACAAGATGCTCTATCTAGAATACAGGTCTATTTCCTCTAATCTCATTTCCACACTACTAAGTAAAGGCTTGACTGATACCACCCTCTTCAGCCTCCCCCATCCTCTGACTGAAAGGGTTAAAGCCATACTAGGGGAAGATACTGGACTCTCAACTTATTCCACTCTATCTGCTACTCTGCCTGATGTCAACTTCATGGAATAAGATGCTTCCATGCTACTATTCCCATCTATCTCCCCTCCCACTTCAACTTTCTTGCCTCTTTTAGCACATGTTGTCTTCCTTCCCCAGTTAGATTCCAAGTTCATGGGGACAGGGACTACCTTTCTTTTTATTCACTATATCCCCAGTTCTTAGCACAGTGTTTGATACATAAGCAGGAACTTGAATAGATATTCACTGAATTTGTTAAAAGAGTTTTGTTGTTTTTTTCTCATTTCAAGACAAGGGGGAGATGAGAAGTATAGAAACAGGGTCTCCAACAAACAAAAAAAAAAGTTTAACAGAAAGGTCTGAAGGAATTACAAATTAAAGTACTTTAAAATATGCTGAAATTATATACTTTCGTGTACAATTTTCTACTATTCTGTAACACATACAGAAATACTATTTTATTTGGTGTGTGTTACAAAGAGAGTAAAAATGGGGAAAACTAAGAAATAATCAAGGCTACTTTTGTAAAAAAAAATGGGACTGTTTGTTAGGGTACAACTAATAATCAATGCAATAAAAATGTGATCTCACAATGAAAAAATCAAGGAATGTATGTCAATGAACTCAGTGACAAAGCATGAAAAACAAGGGATCACAGCAAAAGAAGGGCATATAATAGATTAAAAGTTTTTTCCAAGATATAAAAATATGTAACTTTTTTCAATACATTGAATTATTTTACTTTATCCAAAGTAACTTACATAGCATAATACAAACAGAAACGATAGTTTACAGTAAAAGCTACAAAGGCTAAGAAAAATTAGAATTAAGAAAATGTTAGGACATTTAACATTTAACCTATGAGAAATCAGCTCCAATAAAGAAGTGGAGATAGAAAACATTATAAATCATTGTGCCAGGAATGGATAATGGGGAACTGGAAATGGAAAGTCTAGACAATTCTTCCTGGGAGTCTGATATTCAAAGTAAAGGGGTCTATAAAGATAATAGCTAAAAGTTAAAGCAGGGTCAAATGAAGGTTTTCTTTAAGTATAGACTAAGCACGGACAATGGGGGAGTAGCTAAGGGAAAGAAAAACTGAAGATGCCGGAGAATTTTCAGTGGGAAAAGCTTCTAGAAAAGACAGAGAATGATGGGATCAGGAGCCCACAGGTTAGCTACGGCAGAAAAGGCAGAAGAAAATAGAGAAATGGAAGGCTAAGAAGAAGAGGTTATAGACTTTACTACTATGATCAATACAATGATCCAAGACAGCTCTGAAGGACTCATGGTGAAAAATGCTATCTCCAGAGAGAGTTGATCAACTCGAGTGCAAAATGAAATATGTTTTTTATTTTCATTTTCTTTTTTGAGCAATATGGCTAGTATGGAAATATATTGTATGATTACACATATATATCTGATATCATATTGTTTGCTATTCAATGCAAAGAAGGTCTAGAGGGATGGAAAAAAGTAAACTCAATTTTTAAAAAATGAATGCCAAAATGAATAAATATGTACACACACAGAGCTTTTTTTTCTAAAATTTTGTCCAAGATAGTTGAACAAAATAGCCATTTCTTTGACAGCTATACCTTCCTCCCTTTCTGAAAAACTGACATATGCCCTTCTCTAGTACTGTAATGCTTAATATTTATTTAATTTAATGAAAAGGAGAAAAGAGCTTATGACAGGTAGAATCAATTTTATTAATAAAGTAGGAATTGTGACGATCTGCTACAGGACTAGAAAAAGAATAGGTTTCAGGATTTAAAGAGAGAGGAAAAGGTTTGAAACAATTGCTGCAAAGAGCATAATTAATTGGGGAAAAATAAAAGGGCCGGTCTTACATTTAAGGTTCAGTTAAGATTAGATCATATAATTTGCAGTGGACCAGATGTAATTTTCTCCAACAGTGTTCAATAGCTTTCAAATATAGACAATTCAAAATTCATAGCAAAATAGGAACAAGAGAAGGACAAGGAACTCAAGGTGGAGGATATTCCATTGCTGAATTCATTAATTATCAAGCTTGTGAAGGAAGAAAGAAAGCCAGAGAACAGGTATAGCTTTGAGAGAAAAGGGAAGGTTGAAGAATGAAAAGGTACAGTAGGTAAGGCTGAAGAATAGGTTTAAGAGGAATGAGGCAACGGAACAGGTGACAGAATACATAGATATGATCAGTGAAGGAAAGTTCAGACATCATCCTGAGCTCTGTTTGGAGAACACTTTGGGGTAATGAAAAAATCTAATGTTGGACTCTGAGTTGCTGAAATGGAATGGATTTGCAGTCTAGGAATTGAGAGAGGTGATGAAGTAGGATGTCAACATATTTGAAGAGACATCAACATGAAATGTAAAGGAGGTTTCTACCTCAGTAAATGGTAATTTTAATCCACAGAGACTTGGGGAACAGAAGGTAGGAATTTGCTACTCAGAGAATGGGGTTATTATCAGTTGATCAGAGCAGAGGACAATAAAGCCAAAAGCAATGATGGCCTGGACAACTGTAAGCAAAGGCAGCCATGTAATGATAAATAACACTTATCTTTTCACCAAGTCTTTTGCTTCTTTAGATGTTATGAAAGAGGGCAGAGGAACAGACAGTAATAGCAATGAATTTTGTAGTAAAGGAGGCTACTAATCCTGAGAATCAGGCTTTTTTTACTTAGCAGTAGGGAAAGATAAAATCCTTTATTCAAAAATATTCAGTGGTTCTCTAAATGCCTACTAAAGTTCAACTGCCTCTACTTGATAGTCAAGATCCTCTTCATTTGGAAAAGCACTCTTCCTTTCTAAATTTATTCCATGATACAAAAAGTTTAGACACTCTACTCTTGAACTAACCTGAGCTCTTCTGCTACTGAAGTATTCTATGCCATCTAATAGTTCCATGCCTTTGCTCACATGTACTCCATGCTTGGAATGTTTTCCCTCCCCATTTGTGAGGCCTAATTCAAAATCTACCTCCTGGAAGAAATTGAACCTTCCTAGTCAGTGATGACCTTTGCCCTCAGATCCCACACAGCACTTGGTTTTTCACCCTTTAATGTATTTCAAAATCAAAATTAGACTCTGAACTCCTTGAGAGCAGTATCTGGCACTTAATAAATGCTTGTTGACTGCTGATTGACACAATGATATGTTACAGTTGTATCTGTGTTGGCTCCCAGCCTTTTGACTAGAAGGGCAGTGAAATAATATTAGCTGAATCTGTTTTTTCTTCTTAATTGCTAAGCACAAGAATTTGCACATGGAAATATTTAATGCTTATTGTATAATGGATTTTTCAGTACAGTACATGTTTACAGATGTGTAACTAGGGATAGCAAGGTTATATCAGGGATAGAATGTTGGACTTGGAGCCAAGAAGATCTAACTTCAAATCCTGCCTCAGAAATGTACTGTTATCCCAGACAAGTCATTTAAACTCTGGTAGCCTCAGAACTGTTCCTCATGTGTAAAAGAGGTATAATATTAAGATGAGATATTTTCAAAGTGCTTTACAAACCTTTAAGTTCTCTATAAATTTTGGCTACTGTTGTTATTATTTCTTTACTTTGAACCATTTTAGGAAAATATTGATAGCAGAGAGAAAGGAGATATTGCATTCCTGACACCTCCAAGGATATGTGCAGAGTACACGGTCATGATCTATTGGGTGGAAAACAGTAATAACTACAATAACTAGCAATTAAGTAGTTTTTAAAGGCTTTGCAAAGTAATTTACATGTTATTTCATTTGATATTTAAAACAACCTGATGAGATAGGTGCTATTTTTATTTCCATTTTACAGATGAGTAAACAGACTGAGAAAGGTTAAGTGACTTGGCCAGGTCAACACTGTTAGTAAGCATCAAAGGCCGAAATGAATTTGGTTTTTCTTGACTCCAAAACCGATAGCTTTATTGACTATTTCAGTTGACCACTGTAGAGTGTCTTCAATAGAAATTCAGTAAGTCATGTCCTTAAGCAAAACATAACGATGTCAATCAAATTTAAAATTAAGATAAAGAACAAGAAGGGATAATACAAAAGGAAATTAATTTATTTCCTATTCTCTTTAAATATAATTCAACAAATTATAATATTATAATCATAATTTATATTATTTCTGAAAGAAATAAAGGAAAAACCCTATAATATTTCTATTATCCATTCTGATGACTAATAAATTTTAATTAAAATTATACTGTTAATTTGATCTAACTTGAGCTTTTCATGTTGTTACTTAAACCTATTTTCATATACATTATTTTGGTGAAAATTGAAAGCAGCTGGCTATTCTCTCTGAGAAAGGATCTTCCTGTACTTAAAAAAATGTATTTAAAAGTTCCTCAAATTTCACTAAAGCTGAATAAACCATCAATTTGAACTTTCCTCTCAAACTTTATGTTCATCTCTTTTAATAATATTTGTGACTCATCTTTAGTTGTAATACCCAGAACTGGACATATCATTATGTTAATGTCCATTACCCCACATTCAGAGAGCTAGATGATAAATTTGCTAAAATCGGAATCAGAAAGATATCAATTCAAATCTGTTTTCAGACACTCATTTGCTACGTTTCTTTTTCAGCCTCTGTTTTCTTAGCTATAAAATGGGGACAATAATAGTATTTATTTCCTAGGGTTATTGAAAAGAACATGTAGGATAATATAGAAAAGTCCCTTTTAACCATGATATTACATCAGTACTAGCTATTATTATCTACTTATTTTACAGTATATAAATGCTAGCTATTATTTATCTATTTAAATACTTCAAGAAGATATTTCATATTTTAAAATGACTAACTCCTTTTGATGAAATGCTATTTACTGTACTATATTTTTGCAGATGCTTTTTGCCCCTCAAATTGATTTCCCTGAAAAACAATCTATTCTGTTGAAGATCTTTGAAAAGTTTTAAGTGCTAAAAAGTATAAGATATCAGCAAATATTTTCCCCCTCTATTTCCTTACTTCCCAAATGAAAATTTACTTTATTTCAATTTTTTTCTTCTTAAGTAGTATCCCATAGATAGGTAAAATTTCTTTTATTTAGATTATTTTTTTATGCCCAACTCTGGGATATTTAAATTCTTTTTTTTTTTTTTTACATTAACTCCATACAATTTTTTTTACTGTTTTCTTACTTGGGATATTTAAATTCTTCTTATTTTTTTTTTTTACATTAAATACATGTTTATATGTTGCTTTAAAAAACACTGTGCATTTTCCATTTCTATGGTTCTCTTTCCTTAAAGACAGGTAGCATCAAATCCAATTCTTTTTAAAATTTGCTACACACAACTAAATAAATGTTATTGCAAATAAACCAAAGATGCTCTAGTTATTTCCGTACTGATAGAAAACACAGTAAACAATATCCATTGCAAACAGAAACATCTAGAGGACCTCACTATTTATAGTGACTATGCACCTCATACCCTGGATAACAATAGCAAACACATGCCTACCTATTTTATGCCAATAATCAGAGGTAATCAAATAAAGCTATTTTTGTTACTGTTTCTTTTAGGCACTCTTATGTGATTTTAAAATATGAATAGGAGATACAGGATAAGAAGTAAACATGAAGACATTTGACTTGGCTAAGTCAAAAAAATTTATAGTTAATATTTTCTAGACCTTTTAAGTCAATTGTGTGATTAGATGTATCTTGCTGTATAAAATCATTTATAAAACACTGACTGTTCCATTTTCATATTTCATCAAAGATGCTCTTGTATATTATGTATGTAAACTTTGCATGTAATTATTCTCAAGATTTTACAGAGATAGGAAAAATAGACTGGGCAACAACAGTTAATGAATATTTTCATCATCATCTTTTTGGGGTAATGACTCCCATAACTGTTTTAAACTATGTTGTCCTGTTCTTTTAGATATTTTGAGAACTGATAAATCCTCAACATGCTTAACCTATATCACCTTCAGCACAGTGTACTCCAATCTAATCTAGGTATTCTTCCAATCCTTTTACTTAGTTCTTTTTTTTTTTTTTTTTGCTCAAGCAATATGTTAACACATTTCTTAAAAAAAAAAAGAAAAAAAGTCATACCATCGATATCCTACTGGTGATACTATATTGAACAGCTTCAACTCATGGAAGGCCATTCTCTAAATTAAAATCGTGGGTTACCCAAAAGGTAATGCAGAGGCCTATGACAGGTTGTAAGATACAACATATTAATAAGGAGAAATGTAAAATTAGACAATGAGGTGATCCAGGCACAGAGTGGAAGCAAGAGATGGTAAGTTAGTGGAGAACAGCACACATGCTCATGTAATAGCTGTGTAATATCCTCCCCCTCCCACTCTTCCCCCTATCAAAATTGAACCCCTATGTCTTTATATGAAGCCACAGACAAGAATCAGACAAATTGACAAGGTGTGGACAAGCTGCAACCTAAAATACTAAAAGGAGCATCAACATTTATGGGACCAGATTCAGTGATACAATCAAGTAGAAAGAGTACATTAAGTATCAGGGGCAAGACACATTTAGGCTTCAATTCCACCTGATACTTATTATATCTCTGTGACAATGACCAACCCTCTAAGCTTCTTTCTGCAACCACAATATGGTAATAACATGCAGAGTATCTACCTAACAGATTTTATGAGGATAAAATGAGATGTAATAAAGGTATTTTGTAAACCTTTAAGTCATTAGACAAATATCAGTTATTTGAATAATAATCCCTCTCAAATCTAGGTTTTCTCTTTGTAAGACTGATCCTCTTGATTCTTGACAAAGGCATGTTGACTTTTGGCCAACACTACAGCCTCTTTAAAGATAATAATCATTATCTGACATGTATCTAGTGCTTTAAGGTTTGTATAATATTCTACAAAGTATGGGATATCATTTAATCTTTATAACAACTCTGTGAGATAGAAACCACAGATATTATTATGCCCATTTTCCAGGTATATGTTAGGCTACTTTTTCTACGTCTTGCTAAGTCAGGCAGGGCTGCAACTTGCAACACTACTTGCTTTTCATGTTTTTCAGGGTTCATTTCTAATCTTCATTCTTCAGTATGATTCTATATTTTTCAAAAAGTATGCTAATAGCCCAGAGAAAATGCACAGTTGTTTCAATATTTAGAGCACTGTACTCTGAATATATATCTTTTAAAAGTATCCTTTTGCCAAATCTTCACCTATATTCCTTTTTTTTAAATAACAGCTTTTCATTTTCAAAGTACAAGCAAGGAGCTTTCAATATTTGCTCTTGCAAAACCTTGTGTTCTAAATTTTTCTTCCTTCTCTCTCCCACCTCTCCCTTACCCCTTTCTTAGAAGCAAGTAATCCAATATATGTTAAACATGTGCAATTCCTTTATACATATTTACACATTTATCATGCCACACAAGAAAAATCAGATCAAAAAGGGAAAAAATGATTAAGAAAAAAGCAAACAACAAAAAAAGTTCACTTATCTTCCAATGAAATTTCTCCAATTTTCCGAAATACTTTTTGTATTTACTTGGTGGTATAAAATTTAATGAAAATCAACATGCCAAATATCTTATATTGTTTAGTTGTTTTCAGTCATGTCTGATTCTTCATGACCCCTTTTGAGGTTTTCTTGGCAAAGATAATGGAGTAGTTTGCCATTTCCTTCTCCAGCAAATTTAATAGATGAGGAAACTAAAGCAAACAGCATTAAGTGATTTACTCAGGATCAACAGCTAAAAAGTTTGGAAAATTTGAATTCAGGTCTTTCTGACTCCAGGCCTGGAGTTTCATCCACTGTGTCACCCAGCCACTCAATATTACCTGTGTATGTATATGTGTGCATGTATGTGCACATATATCTTATGTAGGCAACATAAACCACTTTTGAAAAAGTAAATAAAAAATGTTATTTCATTTTTAAAAAAAGGCAAATATAATAGCAAATTCATCAATTGTTAATGGGAAAAAAAAAACTTTTGCCCATTAAATTCATTTATTGACTCAACATAAGCTTTTATGAAAGGCAGAACTAACCTTGGACATGGCACTGGTTCTTGACTTAGAAAATTTCTATTAAAATCCTACTTATCCTCCCTGCTTGTATGACTCTGGGCAAATTAATTAATGCCCTTGGGCCTCAATCTCCTCATCTATACAATGGATGTCAGATTATATGACCACTAAATTTCCTTATAGCTCTAGGTCAATGATATTACAATCAATAATAAGCAACAGAAAGGTGTTAGACACTGGCTTTAAAAATCGTTTGAATCAATTTATAAACTAAAAACCATAGAAATCACAACATCAGTAGCATCAATCCCCAAAATGCACAGCAAATATAAATTCAAGCCTATTATTACACAGGGCTAGAAAAACCTGTTTTTCTTTCCACATACACAACATTCTCAAATAGACTAAAGTTCTTAAAAGTAACAATTGTTGCTGTATTCTGAAATGTGATATTGTAGTGTATTTTTCAAACTGCAAATCAAAATCAACAACCCAGAATACTGTATAAATTTATCAATCTCAAATCTATTAAACTGTAATTTCAAGTAACTAAAGCAGGTCATGCATGATACTTTCTGAGTTATTTTTTTAAAATAGTATTAATTATGGGTCAATTCTGCCTATATTTTGTTAAAAAACAAGTCTGTTTTAGAATTCTCTGAAATGAGTTTGAGCTTAAAGCTAAAAGGTAAAAACAGAATAGGAAAAAAAAAAAACACATATTTGTTAGGGAGTGGCAAAGCTAGAAAAATCCTATATCTATGCAAAAACCAGCCCTATCATTTTTGACAATTAGCTGTAGCTTTATGAACATCCTGATATATCATAAACTGAATGCTACAGCTTTAATTGAAGTTTGAACATTATAAACAGTTACATGTCTGGCTCTGGCCTGTATTCTAATACCATCAGCAGAACAAGGATGGGAAGCATAAACAAACCTTTTAACTAGATTACAGTCTCTAAAATGGCTAACAAACCCTTCAGCAAAAATTCCTATTTAACAAATCTTAAGAAAGGAAAACGTATTCTGAAAATAATTCTAAAATAACAATTCCTGGAATGATTACAATATGTGTTTGATTCTATATTGTTTTCAATGCCATTTAATATTCTTTGTGATAGTCTTTTAATTTTATAAATAATAAATAAATCTTTATTCTTACATAAATCCCTTATAAACCAGCTTGTCACAAAAAGGACAGCAGTTTTCAAATTATATTTCCTTCCCACTACAATATAAAATATTTATTCAACTCTAGTTATCATGTTTATTTATTAATATTATGCAACTAACAGGTTAAACTCATCATCAGATTAGCAGACTGATCAAGGTAAATATGATCTACTAATCTTCATTAGATATTTAAGTAAAATTAATAACCTTGGAATCAAAAGAATAAACACAATGGTATAGGTTTCTAATTGAAATGGCAGCCCTTTTATTACTGTCAAAATAAAATGTTAGGTTAAGAAATGTTTGCAGCATAGGACCATCTATTAAATCCTGATATTGATAGAAAATTGTTAGTGCACTTTAGAGAAAAGCAGAGGTAAGAACAGGTGTACATATCTCTATCAACTAATCTGCTCAAGGGAAGAGAATAACTAATTTAAAAAATACTATAAAGTAAAAGTATTAATAAATAATAGTAAGAGGTTAAGATCTTTCTGCTGTTACATTCACCTTTTGATCTGGTACATCAATATTACTTATACTTTTATGAAAAAATATTACTTACAAAACCCTTTAATATTTGTTTTTTCTGATTTTTACATTGTCTTAATTAGATCTCAATTACCAAAAGGGCTAATATATTATATTTTGCAGATCTAGGAGACCACAGAATTTACCATCACTGCAAATAACTACAAGTTCATGAAATGGAAGTATTGGAATAATTAATTTCTAGATTAATTCAGGATTAATTTTAAAAGCTTTTTTGTTTCAGCTTTTTTCTTTTTTTATAATTTAACCTGATATTTTCAATATGTTTATAACTATATAGATGATGAAATAACAACAACAACAAAAATAAACTTAATTCTATAGAGACCAAACTCAGCCCTTAAAAACGAGTGGGAAAATAGATCCTTTTCTGTTATATTATCACTTTAGGGATGTTTGTTTATTTTTTATGAACTGTATGTTTTCCTCTCTTTTTTATTTATTTTTTGTTATGCTCCCTATAAAGGGGAAAAGGCCACATTTGGAAATAAAGGTAATATAAATATAAAATATAAGAAAAATTAAAAATTTTGGATTTGGAATTTTTTTAGTGTAATCTTATGTATTTAACAGTATTTATAGAATTTTATAGCTGAGAATCTTCTCACAGAATTCACTACATGTTGTACTTGGTAAAATAAAACACAAATCAATACAACAATATTTACTAAATGTCTATTATGAGCAAGACACTGGGCTGGAGAAATGAAAATAAAAACAAAACATTCCCTTCCCTTCAACAAAGAACATTCTACACAAACTATCTTGATAAACACTTTTTGAGTTTTAAAGAAAGATCTTTGTTTTATATATAAATTTAAAAGGCTGTAAAACCATTGGGTCACCACTATTAGTTAGTTTTAATAGCATAATAGTAAAGTTGTAGGAGATTTGGCCCAAGCTTGTTTGAAAGTCCATTGTTTGTCTTCTTGTGATTTATCTCTCTCCCCCCCACCCCTGCCCCCACCACAGAGGTAGAAAAGTCCAGTTAGTTGAATGTTCTAGTTAGCTGGGTTAATATGAACACTTGGTGAATAAGTCAAAGATTGCTTTCCAAATACTATAGTCATTCCAAGATAATGACTTTTTTCCTGCAAAGAAGAAGGAATAGAAACATCAGAAGAAATAGAAAGAAACCTTAAAGTTAATCTTATACAGTAGGATATTCATAAGGAAAACTAAGACCATTAAATATTAAAACACATGCATACCTACTAGGCACTTTTTAGCCATTTTTAGTTTATTTTAGTAGAGGGCGGTAAAGATTAATTTGCTACAATCAAAATCTCAAATGCTATGCTTTTAAAAAGAAAATACTGGGTCAAACTATAGAATTTCTAAACCACTTAATACATGAAATTATGGAAAGTTCAAATGTACAAGTGTTGTTGAAGGCCTGGTAATTTCTCTTAAGGCACAGTAAGGATATCTTCACTTCCATAAAAAGAAAATAAAAGCAAATCAAGTTGTGGTCTGAGATACTTCATAGAAAAAAAAAGGTCATTTCTCACTATTATAAAGATATATTTTTTATTAAAGGTATTTATTAACCACTACTATTTATACTTTATTACTAAATTAAATTAGCATGTAAAAAGTATTTTTCTAAGGGTAGAGATGAAAGTTTTAATAGTCTTAGAACTGTGCAATATGAAGTCAGTTGAAAACAAGAATAGAGCAGATATTTACTTGTCTCCATAAAAATACACAACTTACGCCTCAGATATTGTTCTCAAACAGGGAGTCTTAACCTTTTTAATATCATGGAAATCTTCAAAGGTCTGATGAAGCCTACTGACCCTTTCATTGGGTAATGTTTTAGAATACATGAAAGACAAGATACATAAGATAACAAATGAAACCAATTATATTAAAATATAGTTATCAAAATAGTTTAAAAGCAAGTTTATGGACCAAAGGAGAAAACACTTCTAAAAAGAATACCACCAAAGGGAATAACATGAATTTAATTCTTTTGTTACCTAATGGGCAATTCACCAGAAGTATTAACGATGATATGAAATGGCATGACATTCTCTGTTCCTTGGGCATCCAACTATAGACTTATTATCAAGTAATTTTCTTAAAGTTATATAAACACCAACATATAACCATTTTCAAGACCTTAGTTCGAATTGAAAAGCTTAGCTACCAGTTCTAGCAGGCATCCAATATGTTTTAATAAAAATTCCAAAATAGGGCATAGTATTACCTAATTAAAACATACTTAAGAAATGGTATACTGCCAGGTATTATATAAATAAAATCGGTACAGGAAAAAACCCAAAAGCAAAATATATAAGAATTTCCTGAAAATGAAATGTTAAATCATTATGTAAAACAAACTGTTAAATATGAGGTGATATCAGCAATTTCACTCTTGAGAAAAGTTTTCTAGTTTATTTTTTCAATTAAAAAAAATGATCATTTTAAACCATTCTGGTATAGTATTGGTATAGTATAGTATAATATTATTAACATCATTGTGGTTAGTTCTGGAGAACTAGAAATGGAAACCATAGAGACTATTTTCATTGTCCAAAGGGAGCAATGGAAATACCCAGAATGCTATATTAAGTGGAAAATTCATTTAAAAATCATAGTGCTTTAATGAAATAGAGCAATACTCTTCTAAACACATGCTTTTCCTAACAGCGTCTATCTAGTTTATGTAAAAAAATACATTATATAGAAATATGAAAGCATCATAGCAAACAGACCCCAAATACATAAAAAAAAAATTTCTTGGGGTAAACGTGCTATGCAATTTACTGGAGTTTTATGGTAGACTTTGGTTATGTCCAACTGATGATTAGAGGTAGGTCTTCATATCTACTGCAAAGTGTGAAGTTCACACTACAAAAAATGTCCACTTTATCTCCAAAAACAAACATACAAACAACAATAACAACAAAACCCTCTAGGGAGAAAAAGGATCTCTAAAATAATTGCTACTTTGCATAACTGGGCAAGAGGTCTTATTACTCCAATGAACTATCACTGTATTCATCACTTTATAAAGTTAAAATCAACTGAATTAGTTTCAAATCAAAATTTGCTAGGACTTTTTTTCCAAGTTGGATCAATGATCAATATCTATTAATAGCCTATCATTTATTAAAAAATTCTTTAAGGATATTTTATGCCTTTATTAAGATGGACAGTAGTCTTTCCTATGACAAGTAACAGTAACTACTTTGTAATTTATATACATATTCCAACAATTAAGGAAAGATTAGGAATGGAGAGGAGGAAGGAAAGACAAAGATCAAAACACAAAATTATTATATCATTAAAAATCTAGGAAGAAGGGGAAGGGAGAAGCACACCTAAAGACATAGCATTTTAACTGTTGAGTTTTATTAATTATTGTAAAAAGTCAGTTATGGATATTTAATACAATGGTGGAAGGAAAATAGACTGCCTGAGTAAAATAGAGGGGGAAAGAGCAAATTTGGAAGGAAAACATCCTGATTTTCAAATGAAAGTGACAAACCCTTTGATTATTTGATTATTCAACTTATTAAGTAGACAATCTATGCCAAATTATTTAAGATAGAAATGCATTGATAATTGTCATAACACAGTAGGTTTGATTTTTGCTTTGAATCCCATGTTCTCACATCGTTAGATGTTATTCTTGGTTCTTTGTAAAGACCAACCCTCCAAAAATAATTTTTAATAAAAATTGAAAAAGTGGGGCAGCTAGGTGGCACAGTGGATAGAGCACCAGCCCTGAAATCAGGAGGACCTGAGTTCAAATCTGGTCTCAGACACTTAACATTCCCTAGCTGTGTGACCCTGGGCAAGTCACTTAACCCTAATTGCCTCAGCAAAAAGCAAAAAAAAAAAAAAAAAATTGAAAAAGTTATGC
Organism: Myrmecobius fasciatus; assembly: GCA_023553655.1. NCBI lineage: Eukaryota > Metazoa > Chordata > Mammalia > Dasyuromorphia > Myrmecobiidae > Myrmecobius > Myrmecobius fasciatus. The sequence continues at coordinate 216,992 of JAJPUD010000137.1, forward strand.
AAACTTAAATAAGATAGTGTGATCTTGTGTTAAGGTCCTTTGTTGAAAGAAAGGAGCATTAAAGTGTAGTCCTGATTTTGCCACTGGAATGCATTATTACCTTGGACCAACTTACTGAATCATTCTGGGCCTCAGTGGATACATCTGTAAAATTAGAGGTACATGGAGAAAAATGTAGAGGCTAAATTATTTTTATTTTTATTTTTTTTATTAATACTTTTTATTTGCAAAACATATGTATGGGTAATTCCTAAACATTAACCCTTACAAAGCTTTCTTTTACAAATTTTCCCCCCTACTCCCCACCCCTCCCCTAGATGGCAGGATATCCACTACATGATAATTATGTTAGAATACTTAAGAAATCGAATATATGTATAGTTATTGCATCATTTTTTGTGCAGGAGAAATAATATCTACAAGAAAGAATAATTTGATAAAGGAAATACAATGCAAGCAAACCTCAATAGAGAACATGAAAAGAGGCTAAATTATAACTAAGGGGTGTGTGTGTGTGTGTGTGTGTGTGTGTGTGTGTGTGTGTGTGTGTGAGAGAGAGAGAGAGAGAGAGAGAGAGAGAGAGACAGAGAGACAGAGAGAGAGAGAGAGAGAGAGAGACAGAGAGAGAGAGAGAGACAGAGAGAGAGAGAGAGAGACAGAGAGAGACAGAGAGAGAGAGAGGGAGGAAGAAAGGAAGGGAGGGAGGGAAGAAGGGTCTTTGGGTCAGAAATCTTGGATTTGAGTCCTATTATATGACCTTAGTTTCTCGGCATCTTAGTTTCCTCATCTGAAAAATGGGGTTATTAATATTAATACTCTCACAATGCTGTGTGGAAAAGTTTTTGGTAAATCTTAAAGCATATATAAATGCATGACTATTATATTTCTGTGATACTAAAAGCACAATTATTTTTACCTAAATATGATAAAACCACCACCAACAATATTCTCAAACATCAATCTGCTTCAATTTTGGAAGTTTAGCATAAACAGCCCACAAAGGGTTACTCAGATAGCAATCTACACAAAATACTGGGGGAGATTTTCAGAGACCAAATCAAACAGGGCAAATAAAAGGTATTGTACTCAAGACACAAATTTAAGAAGTTTTACTTTGCTGCCCACTGGGCAACTATTGTGAACCACCCCAGTTAACTACACAATTTCCTTCACTTTAAATTGATTTCTTCACTAACGTGCCACCCTATGTCTCATAAGTTACAGGTTGCTCTGGTTCTTTCTAGAGGATAGAAAATCATAGCTGGACCTGAAATGATATTGATGTTAGGAATAAACTTGAACATGGCACAGGTTTCTGCTTACATATGAAGCATATCAATATCAACTCAAATAAAGAAAAGAGGACTACACTAATTTGTAACAAGAGAACAAGAAATAGAATCATATGTTTATTTCAACAGTTTTTTTTCCCCTTGCATGTAAATGACTACTTTTGCACAAGTTGTTAATTACAATTTTACAGAGCAAGTTTCTGCACCTATGTATGTCACATTAGGACACTAATATAATTTCCTTGGACTTAATAATCTTAAAAACACAAAATTAAAATTAAAAAGCTAGTTGTATTTATTTCTCTAATCATTTATTCATAATATTTCTGTTACATATCATTCTAGATTTATTTTTCTCCCATCTTTTCCAAGCTGATCAAATTGTTGTTTTCATATTGCTAGTCTGATCACAAAATTGCTGCTTTACAGAAGAATATTTTTTGCTGACAAATTATGGGATCAGAAATACCAATGCATTTAGAAAGAAAGGATTTGTGTGTATATATATATATATATATATATATATATATACATGTATATTCCTCTTCAAATAAAGGATAAAGAACATCCATCTATGAGAAACTGAATCCCATTTTCTAACTCAAGTCTTACCAAAAGGCCTACATACTAGCGTTCAGAAACATACTTTCTAGCATCTGAAATGAAAGCACTCACCAGTTTTAAGGATTATCAGTAAAGAAAGGTTATTTTTAAAAATATAAAATGGCATTTTAAAAATAAAAATAATGGTTGAATAAGCTTTATGCGTTATATATACATTTGCTGTTTTTTGTCTGACACCATGACTCTTACACTTTGTGATTTCCTTGACTCTCAAAAACATCTTTCAAAAATCTTTCTTTTATATGTAATAAGCAAATAGGTTCACTACCCCAAGAGATGAAAAATTCATCGAAATTTACAAGAGTAAATAAATAATTCAGTTAAAACTGAAAGTGATACCCAATCCAGCACGCAATTGATGGAAAAGCTTGGCTTTCCTTGAAATCAAAATAACAAAAGTTTTCAAGTGGGGGTGACTTGTTTCTGCTAACTTAAAAGGAGTAGAATACACAACTTAATTACACAGTAGTCATAATTCAAGCCCTGAATTCAAACAAAATTCCTGAAAACAAATTCCATCAGAAATGAAAATGGAAAAAGAAAGCACAGGTATTATTTAAACTTTTTCATTTGAGTATTAAACTTTATATAGTGATATATGGAACCAATTAGCTAAAAAGTGAATAAAAGATAAGCCATACCCTACCACTTCTATTAGCAAATATCTTCAGTGCTTTACAAGGGAAATTTATATCTCTGAGAAACAAAAATAACTAAAAACTGAAATTTCAACCACAAAACCAAAAATACCAAGAAGTCTATTCCAAAACTGGAGTCAATATCCAAATTAGATACAGGGCCAAAAAAGGGAAAACACGTCTATAAATGGGCAAAGTAGTTCTAATACAATCCATATTATGACATTTCCCCACTCAGAATCAAACCCAGTGTGTTTTCCTGGGCAAAAAAGAAAAAAGAAAAAAAAAAAAAAAGGTTCTGCAATTGAATTCTTTTTAAAGTGACAGATCTAAAAAGTCAGTTTCTCTCTCTCTCTCTGTCTTCCCTCCTTCCCTCCCTCCCTCCAAGCCCCATTGCAGGAAGGAGTTTGTTTTCTGTATTACCCCACTGTAGCAAAGAAATATAATAATCTGCCAGATGAAGGGGAGAAATCACTTTTACAAACAACAAATAAAAATAAAAGTGTCCTTTTCCTGACTAACAAGGAGGAGATGGGCATCCCACCCCCCCACACACTTTCTAGTCCATCCCCTTCTTCAGTCCCCCCCACCTCCCAGCACCACCACCTACGCCCCCCACTTCACCCCCCGATCTTCACTGCGTATGTGGTTTGGTGCTACTGTTGCCCCGAAGTGAAAGTCAGAGCCAGAGGGAGGCAATGAAGCCCCCACAGACACACTTACCTTTCCTGCCCCCCACTTTTGAGTCCCTTCCCTGGAGCTCTGGAGGATGACACAAAGGGTAATAAAGGGGGGGGTGTGGAAGAGGAGGAGGAGGAGGAAAGGAGGAGGAGGAGGAGGAAAGCAGGAGAGGAGGAGAGCTGGGGGAAGTGGCTGCTCCTGGGTGTAGTGAGATGTCTCCAGCCAGGGCCAAGCAACAGCAGCAGCAGGAGCAGCAATAGCAGCAGCAGCTTTAGCAGCAGCAGCAGCTTTAGCAGCAGCAGCAGCAGCAGCAGCAGCAGCTTTAGCAGCAGCTTTAGCAGCAGCAGCAGCAGCAGAGAAGGGGCTGTGTTGCTAAGAGGCTTTTGGTCTCTTTCTCTCCTCCTCTCACGGCCAAAGAGAGGGGGGTGGAGGGGGGTTGAGGAGAGAGAAGGAGGGGGGACAGGAGTGGTAAGGGGGGGTTAGAAGAAGAAGAAGAAACTCTCCTCTCTCAGGCTCAATTCTCCTCTCTGAGATCAGGGGTGGAGGGTGGGGGAAGGAACTCAATCGCCTCCCCCCTTCGCAATTCAAGGTTGAAGTGGGATAAAATTAGTGTCCTGTCCCTTTAAAAATAGAAATAAAAGGTGCCCCCCCCTTAGCCTCTGCCTCTCTCTTCATCATCAGCTGCTGCTGCTGCTGGGGTCTCTCTGGTTTGGGGGGGAGGGGGGTTCTGTTAGAAGAGATGGGAGGTTCTCACTGCGCATGTCCCTCCCTGACGGGAGGCTGGTTGGTCGAGGGCAGAAGGAGGGGGAGGGGAGGAAATGAGATGGTTACCCAGAGGGCACCTCGGCGCCTACGACCCGGAAGGTGTTGGAGTGAAGGACCGGGGTGAGGGATAACGGGAAAGGGGCGGGGGACATGGGAGAGATGAAGAGGAAGAGGAGGAGGAGGAGAAGAAGGAGGAGGAGGAGGAGGAGGTGAAAAAGGAGGAGGAGGAAGTTGAACTCCTTAGTTTACCCCTCCCACCTCCAGGAGGGTTGATAAGCGGAAGTGGGCGGGGAAGGAGTAGATTGAATCCCGTGTGATGAGAGAAAGGGGCGGGCAGTGAACTGGGAGGCCCTAGCGCGGAGCGGAGCATGTCGGGATCGAGCGAAGGCTGGTCCTAGTTAAAGCAGAGGCTAAGCAGTCAGACTGTGGCTAAGGAGACGCCACTGCTGCCCAGGGACGCGCTGTCTTTGCTCTCTGGTAAGTACTGAGGCAGCTAGTTTACACAATGAGTCTAGATCATTGGAGGGAGAGGAACCAGGCAGGCACGATTCCACCGCCCCTCTAGTGACTGCAGACCAGAGGAGGAAGGAAAAACGAGGAGGAGGGGAAGCAAGGAGGCTCGCTAGGCCGGACGGACCTCCCCGGGACCAGCCAGCCCCCCTCTTCCACTGCAGAGGCCTTCTCTTGCTTGTCTGTTGTGGAGGCTGCTAATGTCGCTGCCGGACTGCTGCTCCTTGGGGCGGAGCAGCTATGCTTTGAGAGGGAGATGATGGCCTCAGGTGAAGGTCCCGAGGCAGGCGACGGGGGTCATGGGGAGAGGAGATGGACCCCACGGCCCATCCTGGCAGGGGGAGTGTAGCGTGAGGGAGAAACTGTCTTGGAAGGACAGGCCGGGGAAACCAGACACAGACGTGTACGTTTTACCCTAAGGTGCAGCATTCCAAGTATTCATTCTCTGCGCCATTCCCTCTTTACCCTTAGTCGCACCCTCCCCCCCCCCCCATCTGGTCCCTGTTGGGGGAAGGGGCCTCGCGTCTCTCCCCTGGCCTGCTGTTCATGGAACCTCCTCTCCCATGTTTTTCCTTCTGAAGTCAGGAATGAGGCTGTGTAGCTATAATAATGATAAACAGCTGGAATTGAGATAGCGTTTTAAGGAAATCTAGGGATAGACTAGAAGGAAGGGATGCTGCTCCCTCGACATCATTAAAAAAATTAAGGAAATAAAATGTATATGTTGAGCATCGCAAAAAAAAAAAAGCGAAAGGGGATTTGTTCCTACTGGTTTTATATCTTTAGGTTTTACGTTAAATTTGTTTATGTACTTGAATGAAATGCAGAAAATTTCGATGGGGAGGGAAGAGGAAGGATGCTTTTCAGTACTTGTTCCAAAGGACACTTTTAATCCCTACTAGAAGCTAACGTGGTTGAATAAGCAGGAGAAACTTCTTGTGCAAAATTGCATAGTACTGCTTTTTTCTCCATATTAAAAAATCATCTGATGGAGATCTTTTTGAAAAAAATCGTAAGGATACTTATTTTCTAAAAGGTTAATACCACCGTCCCGAGAGTGATTTCTCCCAAAACAAAAAATTTAACATTGTTTTTCCTATGAAACAAAATCTTTTACAATGCATTGCAGATGTTATTTAGTTCATCTGTTGTTACAGATGTGGAGAAGTCTGGGTCAGTCTAGGGAGAGGAACAAGGCTGACATGATTCCCCCGCCCCTCTAGGAGACCAGAGGAGGAAGGAAAAACTAAGAGGAGGGGAAGCCTGGAGTCTTTATTTATTTATTGCAGCTGAGGCAGTTGGGGTTAAGTGACTTGCCAGGTCACACAGCTAGGAATTAAGTGTCTGAGGTCAGATTTGAACTCAAGTCTTCCTGACTTCAGGGCTGGTTGCTCTATCCACTGCACCACTTAGCTGCCCCAGAATCGAATTTTTTTCAAAGTTGGTGTTCTCCTATTTTCAATTTACCAAAACTTTAATTCATTAATACTCAAAGCTTACCCTTTTCTATAAATAAAAGTTTTCTGATTGAGTATAACAAAGGTTATTTGATTTAAAGCGACCATCATATTACGAGAGTCATGTCTGAAACAAAGAAAGTGTAGTGGTTCTTTGAGTCCCTAAGCATTTAGGGAAGTTCCAGGATAAGCCATCAGTAGATGAAGGATAATTATGAAATCCAGAAGAAAATGCAGTTTGGGATCCAGAATAAGATTGCTAGGTAGCCATGTCACAGGACTGATGCCTGTTGATTAGCTATGAGTTAATAAGTGAAGGATATGTAGATGGCTATGAAACTTTTTTTTCTTGCTTGTTTACTGTTCATTTCCTTTGTTAAAACAGCAGCTTCCATTCTTTTGTTTTCCTGCAGAGCCAGTCCTTGATTTAAGAAAAGGATATTGCATATTACTCTCTGTAGGTTTTGGCAGAGAAGAGGCATTTATTTTTCGTTCAAATGTGTTCTCTTGTCTAGGTTCATGAAACAGTATTTGGATTGCAATATAATGAATCTCTAATGCCATTTATTTTGGTAGTGATATTTGACTGTGGATAACATTGAAAGAATCAAAATTTGAGGAAAGACATAATAGTCATGAGCGAATTGCAGCTATTACTAATGGTGACTTTTACTGGAAAAGGGCTACAAGAGACAATGTGGTACAAAGGACAAAATGGTAGATTTGGAGTTAAAAGCTGGGTTAAAATCCCAGCTCTGTGGGGTTGGTCTGTTCACTTCCCATTACAATAGGTGAGAATTGCAGATTGGATGGGGAAGAATTACCTAGAGACTGGAGTTGTTTTTCAAAGGAAGGGGCTTTATTGTCATATAAAAACATATATTTGTCATAAAAGCAGACTGAAACAAACAGCATCAGGGAACTATTTGGTCAGAGAAGATTGCTTGTGAGGGATATTTATAGGAAAATGGTCTCTTGGGAGTAAAGGAAGGGTGTGTATGTGGGTGTGGGGGTATGTATGTGGGTGTGTGGTGGTGTTACTCTTCAACCATTAGTTGGAGACTGATTAAAACTTTGAAAACTAATAAAACTCTGCTGGGGCCACAAATTTTGAAACATTTAGCACAACCCAAACTGTCCTGTACCTGGCTGAGTGGACAATTCCATCCTCTTTACCACATCCCAAGCCCCCTGCACCTGGATGGTTGGGCAACTACATACTGTTTTTCTGTTCCCTGTTGTAAAATGCCCACACAGGAACTAACAAAGATTCTGCTGGGGCCTATTTTACAAGAATCTTAATCGTGTATGAAAGGGTTGGACCAGCTCTAAATTTATAGTTGAGATCTAGATGACGGAAATGAGTTTTTTCCTGGAGAATAAGAAAAAATGAATGAATATTGCTAGGTGACAATTTCTGCCTTGATATGCTAAAAGAATTTGAGCAAGTGCACCAGTCCATTGGACGGACCCTCAATTCAGAATTCTTGAAAAACCGTAAAGAAAACCTATATGAGATATGTAAGGGGAGTGTGATCTGTAAATGTAGAATGCCTTATTGTGATGAAATTAGGGATCCATTAAATTATACTAATCAAGTAGGAAAGAAGCTAAAGATTTGGAAGGGGACCAAGAGATTATATAATTCAGTCTTTTCTCCTACCACCCCATTTCACATATGTAGAAATCAAACAATCAACAAGCAATAAAGTGCTACTATGTTCAGAACACTGTTCTAGATCCTAGGGATACAAATGGAATAAATAAAATAATCCTTAATCCAAGGAGCTAAAACCCAGAGAAGTTAAATCTTTTGTGCCAGGTCATCATAGTGCTAGTAAATAACAGAGCCAAGATTTTGACTCAAATTTCCTGACTCAAAACAAGTTACTCCATCTCTGTTTCAGATATTTTCTCTCTGATCCCTGTATTGCCCTCCCTATCTCCCTTCTCTTTCAGATTCCTCCTTTTAAGTCCCAACTAAAATCTCAGCTTTTACAGGAAAATTTATTCAAACCCCTTTAATTCCTATGCCTTTTCTCTGTTAATTATTTCCTTTTTGTCCTATGTATAACTTGTTTTGTATATTTTTGCATGTTGTCTCCATCCTTAAGATTGTAAGCTGCTTAAAAACAGGGACTGTCTTCCCCCTGTTTTTGTATTCCCATTGTTTAGCATAGTACTTGGCACTTGGTAGGCACTTAATAAATGTTTTTGATTGATATTCCACAAAATGTTGTATGCTATTCCAGTAGAATTCGAGCTCCTCAAGGGCAGGAAATATTTTTCTTTTTCTGTAGGTGTCTTTAGAACCTTGGACAGTTCCTTGTACTTTGGTGCTTTATAAATGTTTGTAATTGACTAATATTATGTAATGATTATAAGTGGCTAATTATATGGCACTTTATAAATGCTCATAGAGTACTTTATGGGTGCAAAAAATTTTACATATCTCATTTGTTCCTCAAAATAAACCAGTAAGTTTGACTCTCCAAATATTATTCCTGTTTTATAGATGAGTTTCAGAGCCAAAATTGAGAAAACTTAATTATTTATATTAAAAAGAGTAGGTTTGCCGCAGAATGCAATGCTCTGCTCCTGTAAGGATCCAGTCAGATACAAAGTTCTCATTGAAAAGGCTGAGGTTCAAACAAACAAACAAAAAACCCCAGTAATTATCCATTGATTTCAATAGACACATTGTGGGATATGTAATCCACCATTTAGATAAAGTTTGGGAATACTGGTTGTATTCTTAGATGTATTAGCCAGTCATGGACCTTATTGCCAACCCAACTACACCTATCCTTATGAACACTTTCTCACTTGGACCCCTTACCTGCTGAGCTAGCTCCAGATTGTGTGTGTGTGTGTGTGTGTGTGTGTGTGTGTGTGTGTGTGTGTGTTGGGGGGGGAGGGGCTGGGCAAGACAAATTAAGGGACTTCCCTCAAGAGTCACACAGGTTTTAAGTATTAAGTATCTGAGGCTGGATTTAAAGCTCAGGTCTTCTGGACTCCAGGGCCAATGCTTCATCCACTACATCATCTAGTTATTCCTGATAATCCTTGTTCTGAGCTGGCTTATTCGGCCCCCATGAGCCGATCAGGTTCCCAACTACCTACTAACAAATACCCTTAGCAATTGTGCAGGTGGCTCTAGAAAAATTCCATAACCATCCAAATAAAGGCTACAGCAGGCAGTCCTTTGGGGTCCTGTGCTCCATGATAATGATCAGTTTTTCTTACCAGTACAAAAGTTGTATCAATGTGCTTATCATACTTTTTCTTTTCCTTTTTTGTCCTGTGCAGTGGAATTGCTTTAATTTGCATTTCTCCAATAGTAATTGAGAATTTTTTTTTTACATCATAATTTGGATTTCTTCCTTTGAAAATTGCTTGTTTATGTATATATTGACCATTTGTCTATTGGGTAATGATTCTTGTTCTTATAATTTTAAATCAGATCCTTATATTTCTTGAAAATGGACCTTTATTAGAGAAATCTGCTTCAAAACCTCTTCTCCCCCCCCCTTTAATTTTTCCCTTCTATTTTAGCTACATTGGTTTTGTTTATGCCAAAACTCTTTAATTTTATGTTGTCAAAATTGTCTATTTTCTTTTGTGATCTTTTCTATCCCTTGTTAATTTTTCTCCACAAATCTGAAGAAAAAAATTTCTTCCTTGATCTCATAATGCATACAATATTCTTTGTTGCTTATCTTTTTATGTTGTGTGAGGTGTTAGTTTATACCAATTTGTAGGGCACCATAGTTCTTTCAGTTGCCTAATTCCCTAATAAATTTCAAACTCCTCACTTTCCCTCACCCTATATCTACATATCTAGTCAATTGCCAAACTCTGTGAGTTTTTTCTCAGTATCTCTTATATCTGTCTCCCTCTCTACTCACATAATCATAACTAATCACATAATCAGGTCCTCAGATTCTCTTGCTTGGACTGTTGCATTCGTCTCCATGTTGCTCTTCTTTCAAGGCTCTTTTCACTATAATTTCTCTTTCACCCAGCTTTCAAAAGCAACTTTCACTAAAGTATACGTCTAACCCTATCAAACCCATGCACAGTAGACTCCAGTGACTCCCTAATATTTGTATATATATCAACCAATCTATTGATCTGGATAGTATTAAATAATATTTTATTTTTATCTTATTCTTTTAAATTTCTGTTTTTATAAATTTCATAATGTACACAATTCTTACTCCATCGTATATATAGAGAACATATATAGAGAATGGAGATAGACACATATATATCTTCTTATATTATTAGTATCATTGGTTCTGATAAGAAAACTTTCTTTTATCAATGCAGGTGTTTACCTTCTTTGCCACTTATAGTCTCAATTAGCTGCCTAGAGCAAAAGCAATCAAACATAGCAGTTTGAATCAAATTAAAATGTACCTGGAAAGTTTACAAAAGAAGTAAAAATACAGAGGGCAGTTAGGTGGCTCAGTGGATAGAGCACCAGCCCTGAAGTCAGGAAGACCTGAGTTCAAATCTGGCCTCAGACACTTAACACTTTCTAGCTGTGATCCTGGATAAGTCACTTAACCCCAATTGCTTCAGGGAAAAAAAAAAAAGGTCAAAATACAATAAAACTGATTATATTTTTTAAATGAAGTAAACATTTAGCCCATAGAGTTCCTCATGTGTGATTTAGGTGTCTCTGTTTCTATTTGATACCATTGCCCTACAGCACTGAAGAGACATCAGTTGACTTTCTAAGGCCACACATAGCAGCATGTCAGGAACAGGACTTGAGTCCAGGATTTTATGACATTAAGTCCAGCGCTCTATTTTCTATTCCACACACCCTCTCTCTGTATATATTGTTTATAAATAATTTGTATAATATATAAATAATATATGCAAATTTATTTTTTAAGAGGTGTGCTTTTGAGATGTGTCTTTTTTGAGGAGGAGAGGGAATGAGACAGGATAGTCAGATTCAATTGACTTGTCCATGTCGCATAGTCTATGTCTTGAGGATAGATTTGAACTCAGGTCTTTCTCCAGGGCTGATACTCTATCCACTGCACTACCTGCCTACCCTGTGACTAACTACATTTTCACATTAAAAATAATTTAAATTTTTTAATGTTGCTTTTAATATTACAGTGACTTGTGCTTGAATGAAATAATTGTTGAACCTGCTCCTGGAAACTTCAGGCCTATGCAGTAAATGTTAAAATAAGTTTTATGTGATGTGCTATTTTGTCAGTTATTTATTTTCAAAGATTTTCAGTCCTATATTACCTTAAATAATGCATGCTTATGTTAAATATTAACATGCACAAAATTTAGAAAGAAAATTAATACAATCAAAATGCATTTCAAAGCCACATAGTAATGCTTTGTTGATGACATGTTGATTTTGATTGTCTCACTTGTCTTTTCACACTAATTAGCAATGTTTATTGCAGAACTGATTATCTTTTAGGTGGTAACAAATTTTTGAGAAATTCACCAAATAAAATTGTAGATGTGTGATAGTTGTGCTGTTGTTGGCAGCGTTGGTGTCATCGTTGTCGTCGGTGTCATCGTCATCATCATCCTTCCTTCTGGAAGAGGACCTAAATGACATCACTTTGTTAGAAATGAGTTAAAGTATGTCCAACTGTGACTGATCAAAACAACATGAATTTGAATTACTTGGCTGCAGGTTAGATGTAGATAGCCCCTATGAAGTTGGTGCATCTTGCATTTTTTCTTAGCTACCTCAATTCTGCTTTGTTCATAGAGCACAGGACCTTTTCTGTTGAGGGCACACCATGCTGGGCAGTCCTGTGCCAGTGTATCCCATGTCATACAGTCAGTTCTAAAGTTCTTGAGAGACTTTGATAGTGTCCTAGTCTTTCTTTTTCTGACCTTGTGAATGCTTGTCCTGTGTGAGTTTTCCATAAAAAAATTTTTTTTGGCATTTTGAATTTGGTATTCAAACAATGTGCCCAGCCCAGTGGAATTGTGCTCTCTGCCGTAGAATTGGAATGCAGTTTAGTTTGAAAAAGGACCTCCTCCATGTTTGGTACTTTATCCTGCAATGTCATCTTCAGAATCTTCTATGGTAATTAAAATGGAAGCAGATCAGTTTCCTGGCAGGTCTCTGATAACACTGCCTAGGTTTCACAGGCATACAACAATGAAGTCAGCACAGTGGCTCTGTAGACCTTCAGTAATACCTCTTCTCTCCTAAACTTGCCTTCGAAGCCTCACCAAAACTGAGCTAGCTCCAGCAATACATATGCCGATCTCATTATCAATGTGGACCTCCGTGGAAAGTATACTGCCAAGGTGATATAAATTATTCCCATCATTCAGAACTTCACTATTTGCTGTAACTGATGGTTCCACATATAGATGGTGTGGTGTTGGCTGATGGAGGACCTGTGTTTTCTTGGTGTTAATTGTTAGGCCAAAATTAGCAGAAGCCGCAGAGAACCAATTCACACTTTGTTACATCTTAGCTTTAGAGGTTACACTGAGTACATAATAAAATGGTTGTACTAAAATTCCCTTTGTACCAGATTCCATATGCTAATCTATTCAACATGCTAGTCCATTCTCTTCCTTCCCAGTCTTTGGCCAAAACAACTTAGAATTTATCTATGTTTTCAGCCATCTCTCACTTAAGTTGAAAGAAGCTTAGGAACTATTTTGCCACCATATTGTAATCAAAGTTTTAAAAACAATTAGTCATCTAGTCTTTATTAAACATTTACCCTGTGCTAGTCAAGGTACTAGGGGCTAAGGTTGCTGACAGTGTGTCCTCATGGAGTTTGTATTCTGTTAGAAGAGCTAATATGTTCGTTTGTGTGTGTGGAGAGAGATACATATATAGACATATGCATATAAACAAAGTAAATACCAAGTCCTTTCAGCCCTTACACTTATCTTGCTGTACAGGGGGAAAAAAAAAACAAACAAAAAAACAAAAACCTGAGAAGGAAAACATCAATAGAGAATGTGAAAATGCTATGTTGTGATCCAGACTCAGATCCCACAGGTCTCTCCCTGGGTGTACATGGCTTTCTTCATCACTGAGCAGCTGGAACTAGTTTGAAACCATGTCCATGAGAATAGATCATCATCTAGTCTTACTGTTGCTGTGTACAATGATCTCCTGGTTTTGCTCATTTCACTCAGCATCAGTTCATGTTAGTCTCTCCAGGCCTCTCTGAAATTGTCCTGCTGGTCATTTCTTACAGAACAATAATATTCCATGACATTCATATACCATAATTTATTCAGCCATTCTCCAATTGATGGGCATCCATTCAGTTTCCGGTTCCTTGCCACTACAAAAAGGGCTGCCACAAACATTTTTGCACATGTGGGACCTTTTCCTTCCTTTAAGATCTCTTTGGGATATAGGCCCAATAGAAACACTGGTGGGTCAAAGGGTATGCACAATTTGATAACTTTTTGAGCGTAGTTCCAAATTGCTCTCCAGAATGGTTGGATCCATTCACAGTTCCACCAACAATTTATCAGCGTCCCAGTTTTCCCACATCTCCTCCAACATTCGTCATTATCTTTTCCTGTCATCTTAGCCAATTTGACAGGTGTGTAGTGGTATCTCAGAGTTGTCTTAATTTGCATTTCTCTTGATCTTGCAATTTTAAAGAAACTTACAGGAAATCAGGAAGAATAGATGAGGAAGGAGAGACTTACAAGAATGGGCGACAGCCAGTGAAAATTTCCAGAGTCTGTGAGTTGATAGATTGTCATGCTTGAGGAACAGCAAGTCCAGTATCTCTGAATTGAAAATATAGGAAGAGGAGTACAATTTTAAAATCCTGGAAATGTAGGAGAGGGCCAAGTTATGAAAGTTTTTGAATGACTTACAGAAGATTTTATATTTGAACTTACAGGCAATATAGAGCCATTGGGGTGGGGATGTGCAAGGCTAACTTGGACTTTAGAAAGGTGAGTTTGATAGAAGAGTTAAGGATTGACAGGAATTAGGAAAAAATAAGGCCAGGAAATCAAATAGTAGATTATTGATATAGTACAGGTATGAAATGAGAGTATATACAAGAGTAATAGCAGTTTTGGAGAAAAGGACATTTACAAGAGAACTTAGAAAGATAGAAATGAGAACACTTGACATCTGGAGTATATTGTTAGGAAAAGTATAATTAATTTGTACTAAATAACAATAGCTAACGTTTATTTTGGGCTTGTTATGGGCCAGTCACTCAGCAAAGCACTTTATCTCATTTGATTCTCACACCAACCCTGGGAGATAGGTATTTTATTATCCCCATTTTGCAAATAAGGAAACTGAGGCCAACATTAATTAACTTAGCCAGGATCATCTGCCAAATAAAGTGTCTCAGGTAAGATTTGAACTCAGGTCTTTCTGATCCTAGATCCAGTGTTCTGTCTTTTGTGCCACCTAGTTAGTATAAGAGAAAAAAAAAAGAGAGAGAGAAAAGGATAAATGTGATCAAAGATAATAATAGTGATCTAAAGAAAACATACACTTCCTTTTTTTTTTTTTTTTTTTTTTTTTTTTTTTTTTTAGTATAAGGTAAAAAGGATTCCAAAAGGCTTAAGCAGGAAAGGACAGCTATAGACAGTTTTATATATAAATACAGATTTCAACTAATATGGGATGTTACATAACTGCTACAGATTCTCCATTTGTCATTGAGCTGTCTTTATCTCCCTTGCCACATTAGAAATAATGACATGAACTGAGATGATTTGTGTGGTATCCCTTTAATTCTTATGATAGTAAAGCAATGATCAAAGGAATTGTAGTATGCTATTAGAAATGGTTTTTTTCCCCTTAACTGACATTTCAAGCATAAATATATCTAGATTTAAGATCATTTAGTACTGTGATCTATTTTCCTTACACTTATAGCTAACATTCATATTGAATAAATAGAATAAGTATCTTTGTTGTGTAGAAATTATCCATAAAACTTGCCTAAATAAAGAGTTATCTGGAGTAGTTTTATGCATCCCTACTTCTTGGAATTCTAAAACTTCCCTACTTCTTAAAGATCTATGACTTAATGGACTTTTTTGGGGGCTGTACCTACAGTGAAATTTGGTATTCCCCCCCCCCAAAAAAAAAAACCACCAACAACAGAAAAACCCAACCCTATATCTAAAGTGGTTCCCTTTATATTACATGAAAATCAGACTCAAGAAATGTACTTCCTTCTTGTTCAAAGTATTCTATTTTAGCTGGAGAGCAAGAAGGAGAACCACAAGATACTAAAGTACCCTGAACTCATACCAGATGATGTTTGGTTAAGTCAAGTAAGTATGCTAATCCTGGAGAAGAGAAAACTCAGAAGAGATATAATTTCAATTTTCAAGTACTTCAAAAGTCATCATGCAAGAGAGGGATTAGACTTTCAATTTTGGAATGCATTATTGAGGGTTTTTTTGGTTGTTGTTGTGGGGTTTTTTGTTTGTTTGTTTGTTTTTTGCATTTTTAGCAACCAAATTTGACACATCAGGTTAACTTGCATTTGCATGGCAGGAACCAAAATTGAGGCTAAGTGGAGAGGATAAAAATGTGCTGCAGAAGAGAAAGATGTTGACTTGACAAGAATGGCAAAAAGCCCTACCTCCATAAAACTTTCCCTCATCACTCAAACCCTTCTTGAATTTTGCTCCTGAATACCAAGTATTCCATGTAGTCAGAAGGTAATAAATTTGGAGATGCAAGTGAAAAAAAAATTGCTGCCTCCTTGAATCTTATATTTTTATTAAATGCAATTTGTAATTATCATATATCGTTTCTATAGTTTTACTAAATGCAATTTATAATTATGTTGCTAAAAGCCATTTAGATCTCATACTGTACCTTTTTAAGAATGAAGTTTATAGATAATCATCTAAATTTATATAGCTTCTTGATGTGAGGAATTTCAGTCTGAATATTTTAAAAGAATTATTAAATTATTTGGAAACAGAAAGGCTTACTTCTTTGTCATTTTGTGATATTTAAAAACTGATGAAGGTATTCCATATTAAATTATTTTTCAGTCCCAAAGATTGATTTCTGGACAAGTAGTATAATATGATGGAATCTCCAAAACTGTCCTGAAAGATAGAATGGCAAAAACCATTGCCCATTTTTTCCTTATCCTCATACATTTTGAAATATATACATCTGTATTTTAGAAAGTGTACAAAGCAGTGTGGTTCAGTAGAAAGTGGTCTGGAATTTAAGTTGAACAATAACAGCAATCATTTATTAAAAGTTTACCATGAACCATACTCTTTGCTAAGTGCTGAGAATACAGGGAGCCAAAAAACAACAATCGCTGCTTCTTACAATCTATGGAATCAGTGTCTAGACAACTACATAGTTTTATAGGCTATTTTCAGGATAGTAATCTCAAATGGAACGAACTATTTAGCAAGATTGAGAAAGGCATCTTACAGGAGGTCGAATTATAATTCAAATTTGAAGGAAAAAAACACAAGTCAGGATATCTGGTTGAGCTTGAGATACTGTCCCTGGAGTAATTGTACTGGGATTCAGATTCTCCTTTTTTTTTCTTACCTGTATGATTAGGATACTTATTTTCTCAGGGCTTCCCCTTCCTTGACTGCAAGTAAGAAACTTGGACGAGATTGCCTTTGAAGTCCTTTCCAACTCTAGAAATAATGACCCTATTAGCCCATTATTTTATTAGCTGTCTGATCATGAGCATGTTACTTTAACAACTTCAGCTTAATTGTCTTTGAAATAATGACATAGACTTTAGATCTCAGTAATATTTTGTCTCCAGTGTTCCTTAAGGATAGCTTATTTGTACATGGTTGTTTGTAGACTGTTAGAATGTGAGCTCCTCAATTTGGAACTATGCTCAAAAAGTTAGCAAACTGTACATACCTTTTGACCCAGCAGTGTGCAACTGGGCCTCTATCCCAAAGAGATCCTAAAGGAGGTAAAGGGACCCATATGTGCAAAAATGTTTGTGGCAGCCCTTTTTGTAGTGGCTAGAAACTGGAAACTGAATGGGTGCCCGTCATTTGGAGAATAGCTGAATAAATTATGGTATATGAATGTTATGGAATATTATTGTTCTGTGAGAAACGACCAGCAGGATAATTTCACAGAGGCCTGGAGAGATTTACATGAGCTGATGCCAAGTGAAATGAGCAGAACCAGGATCATTATACATGACAACAACAAGATTATACAATGATCAATTCTGATGGACATGGCTCTCTTCAAGGAGATGATTTAAACTAGTTCCAGTTCAATGATGAAGAGCACCATCTACAGCCAGAGAGAGGCTTGTGGGATGTGAGTGTGGACCACAACGTAGCATTTTCACACTTCCTGTTGATGTTTCCTTGCATTTTGTTTTCCTTCTCAGGTATTTTTTCTTTCTAGATCCGATTTTTCTTGTGCAGCAAGATAACTATAAATATGTATATATATATATTGCATTTATTATATATTAATATATTTAACATGTATTGGACCACCTGCCATCTAGGAAAGGAGGTGGGGAAGAGGGAAAAATTTGGGACAGAAAGTTTTGCAAGAGTCAATGTTGAAAAATTACCCATGTATATGTTTTGCAAATAAAAAGGTTTAATAAATAAAATTTAAAAACAAAACAAAATGACTAGAACTATTATAGCAATTTCAATGATTACAAATTGTTTTTTGCTACAAAATCCACTTAAAATGACAGTATTTTTCTGCTTCTGTGATATGCCTTGGAATCAAATTACAAATCAAAAGGGAATAGTAAAATGGAGAGTAGTTTGACCCTAACTTCCTTCAAGGGATCACTTTATGTGCCATCTTCACCTGACTTTCTCCTAGGATCTCCTGTTTTTCATGTTCTTCCCCCTATGAAATTACTTTGTATTTGCTATACAATTACCATACATACTGAATAAAATTCGAGATTCCCAAGAGGGAGGGAGAATGTGAGCTCCTTAACTAGTATGGCAGAAACTAGGCATTGACCCACACGTAATATCGTATACCAAGATAAGGTCAAATGGGTTCATGATCTAGACATAAAGAATAATACTATAAACAAATTAAAAGAACATAGGACAGTTTACCTCTTAGATCCATGGAGGAGGAAGGAATTTGTTTTTTTGTTTTTTTGTTTTTTTTTTTAAATTTTTATTTTATTTGCATAACATATGTGTGGGTAATTCTTCAACAATAACCCTTACATAGCTTTCCGTTACAAATTTTTCCCCCCAACTCCCCACCCCTCCCCTAGATGGCAGGATATCCACTACATGTTAATTATGTTAAAATATTGGCAAATCGAATATATGTATACATATTTCCAAACTTATCATTGGTGTGCAAGAAAAATCTTATCTACACAAACGATATATCAGATAAAGGAAACACAATGTAAGCAAACATCAATCAAGGAGTATGAGAATGTTATGTTGTGGTCCACATTTCGCATCCCTCTCTCTGGGTGTATATGGCTTTCTTCAGTGAACAATTGCAGGTGGTTTGAGACATAGCATTGTTGAAGAGAGCCAT
>JAJPUD010000137.1:242970-332826 GCA_023553655.1 Myrmecobius fasciatus
CTCTCTCTCTCTCTCTCTCTCTCTCTCTCTCTCTCTCTCTCTCTCTCAACTGGTTTGATTTGATTTTTCTTGTGCGGCACAATAATTGTATAAATATGTATGCATATATTGGATTTAACATATATTTCTGCCATGTTTAACATATATTGGACTACTTTCCATTTAGGGGAGGATGTGGAGAAAGGGAAGGGAAAATTGTAACATAAGGTTTTGCAAGGGCTAATGTTGAAGAATTGTCCACACATATTTTGAAAGATAAAAAAGCTTTAATTAAAAAAAAAAGAGGGGGGGAAGAATGTGAGCTCCTTGAAGAGAAGGGACTAGTATTTTCTTTTGTTTTTTGCCTTTCTTTGTTTCCCTGATGCTTAGCACAATGTCTGGAATATAGTAGGCACTTAATAAAAATTGGTTGTCTGGATGATGGAATTTGTGATCTTCTGGAATCTTAAGTCCAGCCTGCATTTTCAATATTATAATCCAATCTCAACTTTAATAAACCTGTTCCCTGAAGACAGCTTACCCTTTCATTAATTCATTTCCCCCCACCTAGTCTATCACCTACTTCACTTATCTTTTATTATTTAGTTTATTTATCTCTGAAGCTTTCTAAATTATGATAGCAATAATGATAAAGCAATTTTAAGGTCAATTTTGATCGCAGCCTATAGTGATCTTTCCTTCTGAACTGTTTAGCTATTTAGTATATGTTCCATGCTGTCAAGGAGATTTCTCTTGTTGAGAAAATTGAAATGAAGAAGATTGATAAGTCTAAGATAAGTCTAAGTATATAAATATATGGATAAATGTAATACACATAGGTATGAATTTTATTTCTGTAGTGACTGCAATGTTGACATACATTGCAATGTGTATGTGGTTTTACTTTTAATATAAGCCTTGTTATTAGTCTTTGAAGAATTATTGCAAACAAGTTAATCAGTTTCAGTTTTTGCTTTACCTTATAATGCGTTGCTATTTATGCTTGTTTTATTATATAATTTTTAAACTTTTCAGGTACTATTATTTTAGAGATGAACAAGCTGAAAGTTCTGTAAGTTAAATAAAATAAGATAAATGAAATAAGTAGAATCTTGACTCAGATTCAGTTCTCTGCCTTGACCATTTAGTGAGAAATGGATTTGAAATGGATTTTAAAATCTTGTAACAAGATACAATTTTGTTAAATAAATAAATAATAAGTTAAATAGTTAAATAAATAAATAAAATTAAATTAAAAATAAATCAATGAATATAAAACATATCAAGAACTGAGGGTACAAATAGTAAAATCAGTTTTTACTTCCTTTTCTGCAGGTGCAGAAAAGATAACTTTCACTAGAAATTTAAGCTTGTTCATTAGATTTTGTTTTTCTTTACTTGAAAATTGACTCTAAAAAATGATGCCTTTATTTTTACTTTTACTGATATAAATCAAGTATTACAAAAGGGAGGTTCATACTAGACAAACATTTTCTGCCATAACCTATGGGATAAATGAGGTGAAACATGAAGGTAGAAATATAAATTACTTACATGTAGAAATTTTAAATGAAATTATTCAAGTTATAACTCCATAAGACTCAGTTTTCATTTCATGCTTTATTCTTTAGTTAAGCTATTACTTAAAACTGGAAATACTTAACAAGGCTTTAGACACTGATTATTAAATTTATATGGTCCTTAAGTGATCTTATTAATTATGGTTCTTTTTATGCCCTAATTTTTCAGGTCTTTTAGGTAAAATTTTTAATTTTGTATTGTTTTTAATCTACTTCAGTCTTCAATAATTACTACCTTTGTATTATTTAATCTGCTTTATTTTTGTTGTAACTTGATATTGTCTTGTCCAAATTAATATCCCTTTATCTATGACAAAAATTCTCCTTTTAGCTCTTACTTCTCAAAGTTAAATATTTAATTTTTTTCCAAGAAGTTTTTTAAAATTTCTAGTTATTTTTAGATCTTTTGGTATTTTAGTAAGCTCTATTCAGTTTAACTGTATAAACACTGGGAAAAATGCTGTATAAATGAAAAATACCATTATTTTTGTTCTGCCCAAAAATACATTAAAAAAAAATCTGTGGATATTTTTGGCCAAAAAAAAAAAAAATGCTATTTTCTTTGTGTTGTTCTTATAGGTGCATGGACAGAAAGCGTTTCTCTGGGATTACCTTTAGGAATGTTATATTATTATTTTTTCTTACCTAATATTGCCATCTTGATAGTATTTGGAAGAACCAGATGAATATTCTGTTATATTCTCAATGGGACCAAACGATACAAGTGAATGTGAAATGTTGCAGTTTTCTAAAGTCTCCACAGTTGAATTATATTACTAGATTATACAAATACTACTAAATGTAGGTCTAATATGAGTTAAGACTAAATGTGGTTTACAGAAAAGAGATACAGTCGTCTTATATGAATATAGCTACTTTAAATTCTCTTTCCTCCTGTCAGTATGTGGGTTTTCCTCTTTAATCTATTTGCTTCTTGCCCCATTATTGCATTAGTGTTGTTCCTACTGACTTTGGTCCTCACATTCCCATAATTTACCTTGCCCTAGCGTGAATAATATTTGCAAAAGTAAGACAAAGTCAGTTCAAGAAAGATCTTCCTAGTCCTCTGCCTCCAGGATCTTAAAATTCATTCTACTTAGATGGATCATTAGTTTTATGTACCCAGAGATCCACTATGGATGGATAGTCTAACTAAAGGTCTTCTTTGACATATATATATATATATAAATGTTTTAACACATGCACACCCCTTTATATTACTTAGATTTTCCCCACATAAAATCTTTTTTTTTTTCATAAAAAAAAATAAATCTAGTTTTATTTTCTTAATCTTACTTCATTCCTCCAGTTCCTGGAAAAAGCCTTCCCATATTTCTTTGAAGGCCTTCAGTAAGAATTTATTAGTATCTACAATGTTCCAGGCATATGCTAGGTAGACATAGTGGATAGAAAGACAAAAAATGAAACCAGATTGGAATCAGATGAAATTAATATTATAACTTTACATGTTTAGACCTTCTTCAAATTTTGCGGTGTGTGTTTGTTTTTTTTAGTGGTTATTGTTTTTTAAATCTTATCCCTAAGAAATTGATGATAACTTCATGCTGACAGCAGATTGTAAAATGAAACCAGGCAGTGGCAGAAGTACTAAGAATGCTTCTTAAAGTCCGGGTAAGTTGAAGATGTCGTCTTCAACAAAGAAAGAAAATATTTCGTTAGTTCATGCATAAGACACCTGGGCTAAGAATAGTTTTATAGATTATAATCAAATTTTGCTGTAAAAACCCATTTATAGTTACCTGTGGAACTAACAACCCCTTTTAAACTTTTTTCTAACAATTTTCATGGATGCCATTAGACAAGACATACTTAGATGTCAAACCTGAGGTGTGTGGTCTGTTATTAAAATCTTTTTCTAGAATTTTTTAGTTTAAAATATGACTAGAGGATTTTACATTTCACCTTAGAATTAGACTCTCCAGTTGACAAATATATGATTTAGTATTAACAGTGAAATGGTGTAGTAGAAATAGCAAATAGCAAATAAATGTCAGAAGATCTCAATTCATTTATAAGTTGCTATATTTAATGGCTTTCTGAGCTTGGATGTGTAATCACTTCTGTGAGCTTCAGTTTCCTTTAACTATAAAAGAAAGTTGTTGGATTGGATAATGCGTAACTCTGACTTTTTCTCATTTTCTGTTATATAGAAAGACTCTTACATTAGGAAAGATGGTCTTTATTTTGTTTGTATTCTTACTGTTTAATATAGGGTCTGGAGTATAATATACAATTAATAAAATGTTTCATCTGTCTAGACCTAACAAATCAACTCTTGATTACATTGATTCTAATATAATATGGAAATAGCAAACAAGTAATCCAAAATTTACATTTTGTCTTTAGAACATGGTTTGCTATTTAAGTGTTGAGTATTTATTTACTTTATTACCTTGCCAATCTTTGTTGGATATGTCATTACAATTTTTTCTAGTATATAATCTTTCTCCCTGTCAAGGGTATCCCATGTAAGAAATAGTAAAAGAAAAGAAAAAAAAATCAGAATTCATAAATTTCTTTAAAAAGAAAAAGAAATATTACACATGTGAACGTGACAATTCTGCAAAATAATAGAGTGGGAATGTCTTCTCTCTTTTTTTTTTTTTTGAGTAATGCTTGATCTTTGATTTTGTTTTTGTTATAGTATTTATGTATATTGTTTTCTTAGCCCTGCATTATTCTGTATCATTTCATGTAGATTTTTCCATGTTTCTCTATAGGATTACTGTGATAAATATAGAGAAACACAGATCTACATATTCTATGACATCTTCTGTGACACTTACGTGTCAGAAGTTGCTTGACTGTTCAGCAATGAATATGTTTTTGTTTCTAGTTTTATAAAAAGAGTTGTTATAAATATTTAGGTGTATATGAGAAGTTTTCTTCTAATTAGTATCCTCCTTGAAGTATAAATAGTGGAGTCTTTGGATCACTTTATTTACATAATTGCAGGTTGCTATTTTTCAAATGACTGCTGATTCATAGCTCTACCAACAATGCCTGTGAATGTTTCCAATGACTTTTCCCATTTTTTTGATAATTTACAAGATGTTAGGTGAAACTTGAGGGTTATTTTTATTTATATTTCTTATATTAATGATTTAAAGCATTCTTTCATGTTAGTAATTGGCAGTTCATCATTTGAGAACTTGATTCATATCCTTTGACCATTTAACTATTGGGAATGGTTTTTGATCTTATTTCTTAATTTTAATAAAAATATTAATTATGTATTTTCTTACATTAACATATTTTGTGGAGCTTGAATTGAGACAGATTTGTTTTTCCCATATGATTACTTCCCTTCTTACCCTATTTGCATTTTGTTTCTGCAGAAGGTTTTCAATATCATGTAATCAAAATTAACCATTTTATTATTTGTGATTGGGTCTATCTCTTATTTGGTTAAGAGTATATCTTATATCCATTGCTGTGAGAGATATAAAATTTGCTACTCTTCGAGTTTTTTGTTCGTTTGTTTTGTTTGTAATCATATGATTTTTTTTTTTTAAATTGGCTGAGGTAATTAGGGTTAAGTGACTTGGCCAGGGTCACACAGCCAGGAAGTATTAACAGTGTCTAAGGCCAGATTTGAACATAGGTTCTCCTGACTTCAGGGCCGGTGCTTGTCCACTGTGCCATTTAGCTATTCCTATCATAAGATTTTTAATATCAAGGAGACTTATTTTTATTTTTTGTCAGCATGTTGTCTAAGGTTCCCTATAAGCTCCTCTTTGAAATATGTTTTTTGTTTCCCTGTAATTATCAAAGTCTTGGGAAACAGACTTTCTCCATTCCATTTGTCCTGACTTTGCTGGATTTTTTTTTCTCCACTGCTCTAGAAACCTTTTTACCCTAGAAGTTCATGATACATCTGGACTTCACACAAAAATTAGAAGTTCTTTGTGGACTTTTAAAAACTAATTTCTCTTGTATCTTACTGATGTTAATGTGTATACCTGTAATACTTATGTCTCAACAATTAGAAAGAATGAGAAATCAAGAAATAATAAAAATCGAAAGAATGAAAAAAAGTGAAATATCTCATCAGAGAAAAAAAAAAAACTGACTGGAAAATAGGTAAATTAAGAATTAGCTTCCTACTTGAAAACAAAATCTCCTAGGAATACTATAGCTAAATTCCAGGATTCCTAGATTAAGGGGGAAATGCTGAAAGCTTCCAATAAAAAACATTCAAATATAGAGGAAACACAGTCAAGATCACAAAAGAAAAAGATTTAGTAGCTCTTATAATAAAGGATTAGGGGACTTGAAATATGATATTCTGAAAAGCAGAGGAGCTAGGATTAAAACCAAGAATAAATGGTCCAGAAAAACCAAGTGGTATACTCTTGTGCAGGTGAGAGTAAGAATGGCAAATAGATATTTAATCAAATAGATTAAGGCTTCTTAAACTTTTTCCACATGGGGCCCCTTTTTTTGCCTGAGATCTAAGTATATAAATTTGTCTCAGTATATAAATATATAAAATAGGTGTACAAATAAATATTTAATGATAATAAATCAAATTTCATGATTCCTGATCAAAAAACAAACACAAAATTGAAGAGAAGCATAAAAAAGTTAAACTTTTCTGAAAACATGAGCAGACAATAAAGTTGAACTGTTTAAAAGAAATTTACATAGCTGGGGGGACGAGTATGAGCATAAGATGAGATTGGTATAATTTCCAAAATAATAATGGAAGGATTAGAAAGAGGGATGCATTGGGAGAAGGGGAAAATAAGAGGAAGGCAATTTTCTCATCTAAGAAAGGTATGCAAGGAAGAGTTTTTACACTGAATGGCCAAATGGAAGTAGAAGGCAATGCTTGAACATCACCTTTATCTGAACTAGTTCAAAGTGGAAAGAATACATAAATACACATGCTCAAATGCTATAGAAATCCATCTTAAACAATTGGGAATAAAATGGAGAATGGACTAAGGAAAAATTGGGAGTGGTCAAGAAGGATAGATTAAGGGAAGCAGGCAGTGGTCATGAGCAAAATAAACTTTTGAAGAGGGACAGGGTACAACAAGAGGAAGAAATATAGAGAGAAGAAAATAACACAGAGGTAATTAGATTGTAATCATTATTCTAACTGTGAATTAGATGAATTCACTGAACAGAAGCAGAAAACATTAGAAAGCAAAATTTAACAATATATTGTTTACAGGAAACGTTTCAAAGCAGAAAGACAGTTAAAGAGAAATCAAAGCTATCAGTTGTCATGTGAAAAATGCTCAAAATTATGAATAATTAGAGAAATACCAATTAAAATAAATCTTGAGTTACTGCTTCACACCTATCAAATTGGCTAACTTGACAGAAAAGGAAAATGAAAATGCTAGAGGACATTGCAGAAAAACAGTTAAGCTAGTGCACCTGGGTAGAGTTGTCAACTGGTCCAGTCTTTCTAATTTGGAACTATGTCCAAAAGACTATAAAATTGTGCACACCTTTAACCCTGGAGTATCACTACTAAGTCTGTATCCCAAAAAGATCACAGAAAAAGTAGAAAGACTGATACAAATACATGTTTTTGATAATGACAAAGGGCATGGTTTCAGAAAAAAAAACCAAAAAACTTATACTTACATGAACAAAATGAAGTAAGCAGAACTTGAAGAGCATTCTATATAGTGACTGCTACATTGTGACAATAATCAATTGTGAAAAACGTAGTTACTTTGATCAGAGATATTTCCAAAGGACCCATGATGAAAATAGCTATTGACCTTCAGAGAGAGAATTTATGAACTTTAAATCAGATTGAAGCATATTTTTTCACTTGCATTTCTTTTGTTTTGTTTGGTATTTTTCTAAAATAGAAATATTTTGTAAGACTTTGTTTAATGGGTATCCTATTGTTAGTTTCTTCAGTGTTTGGGAGAGGTGAGAGAGGGAAAAAAAGAATTTGAAACTCAATTTTAAGAAAAGACTGAAAAGCAAGCATAATTTAAAAAAATAAGTTTCCTTGATGACAATGTTCTTTTTGAACATTTTGCCCTAGAGTCAGAAAACCTAGCTTGAGATCACATCTGTGAAGCTTGCTATCTAGGTAACTTTGGGTATATCACTTAATTTTCTTGAACTTTGGTTTCCTCAATTCTAAAATGAAATATATGAACTATCTAGCCTCTGAGATGCCTTTCACCCTCAATCTTGGATCCTATAATCTTTGACTTTTCTTCTGCCAAATTCCCACCCAGTAAGTGCCCTTAGCACTTAATCCTATGTTACTTAGAGTGAAAAATTTGAAATTTTGTAGCCAATATCTGGGCCTTTTTTATATAATAACAAGTCTCTTTCTTACTTGTGATACATGTCTTCTTTGTCTTTTCTGACTTGATGTACTAGAAACTCTTGTGGGGATCAGAGTAAGAGGTTGGCAGCCTCTGTTGATTTCAATCAACCTCAGACTATTATTGACTTAAATTTTCTTTGGGTTATAGCATAATCTTATTTTTATACACAAATTGAACACATTTCATTTATCTCCTCCCCACCCCCAACACAACAGAATCTAGAAGTGGAGAAGACAACACAAGCTGGCATTTCATTCAGAGGAAATAAAGGAATGATATGACATTTTTCATTGTAATTTTAACAGTTGCCCACATTTTTAATACTGGAAAGTTTCAGGCTGTTTGTCCTTGTTTTATACGTTACATCAGAAATTATACTAAAGACTCTCATGGACCTGCTCTAGATCTGTATATGTATTGAACAAAACTACTATCTATAATGGGTTCCAAGTGTGTGGGGATAAAAGTAAAAAGGCCTGTGTGTGCTAGAGTTGATGTCTAGTGTGCGATAAGTACTTACCTTAATACATTGTTCTATTATTTCTTCATCAGGAAAATGGGGAAGAGGGTGGGGGGAGCAATGTTGGGTTCCTTGCAGGTTTTTCAGCTGAGTTTATGATGATAGATGCTGTAATTCAAGAGAAGCCACAGAGCTTAAGTGAAATATGCTTAGATATAAACCAAGTGATATACTTTAGAATTGAATTGATAGCACTGTGGATAGAACATGGAAGAGGGCAAGAGATTTACGTAAGGACTTTTGAGTATGGTAGTTTGGCTACCTGCTAATTATTTTTTTAAAAGATATTATTTTCTTCATCTACTTTAAAAAGTATTTTAAAATTGTTTTAGTTTCAATAAAGTACATTTATAAAATTGTTCAATCTTTTAACTTATTTGAAGGAAATATAAATGTCATTTTTAAATTAATATATTATGTGAAAGATAAATCACTTATTAAGTAGTAGTTAATGGGAAGTTACCAGTTTGAGAGATATTGAAAAAAAAAAAGTGTTATTTTCAGAACTGAAAGATAATATTTCTAAGTATTGAATTAATATGTCTAGAGATACTAGAATTTGAAATATTTAACCATTAGAATTTAAAATCTAGTTAAATTAAAACATTTACTTCTGTTTCTTTTTATAATCTTTTGGGGTTCCAAAAACAAACATAACTTTTCAGCTATTTATATATAATCTCTTTATTCTATAAATCTATAAAAGTGCCAGTATTTATACTAGATAGTCTCCTTTATTTGAAAGCTGCCAGTTATGAGTGGATACCCATCAGTTGGAGAATGGCTGAATAAATTGTGGTATATGACTATTATTTAATATTGTTGTTCTATAAGAAATGATCAGCAGGATGATTTTAGAGAGGCCTACAGAACTTTACATGAATTGATGCTAAGTGAATTGAGCAGAACCAGGAGATCATTATACATGGCAGCAACAAGGTTATATGATAGACAGTCAACTCTGGTGGACATGATTCTTTCCAACAGTGAGATGATTGAGGCCAGTTTTAATTATCTCGTGATGAAGAGCCATCTAAGCCTAGAGAGAGGACTGCAGGAACTGAGTGTAGATCATAACATTAACATTCTCACTCTTTTTGTTGTTGTTGGTTTGTATTTTGTTTTCTTATTCATTTTCTTTCTTTTTTGATCTGATCTTTCTTGTGTAGCAAGATAATTGTGCAAATATGTTTACATATATTGGATTTAACATTTTAAGATGTATAACATATATTGGATTACTTGCCATCTAGGGGAGGGGGTAGGGGAAAGTAGGGGAAAATTTGGAACACAAGACTATGGAAGGATCAATGTTGAAAATTTTTTTTCCATATGTTTTGCATATGTTTTGAAAATAAAAAGCTTTAATAAAAAGAAAGAAACAAAACTGTCAATTAGGGGCTTGGTCAAATCTTAAAAGTTTTTTATTTAAAATGGTTCATTATTCACTATACCTGCTTCTGTCTTCCAGACATGTTTTTGGAAAAGTGAAAAGGCATTTGAGAAGCTGAAGAATAATTTGCAAAAAAAGACAACTTGAAATAAACAATTTAATGAATGATAAAGCTTTAAAAAATGATTTGATGACTACTACTAAAATTGTAGCAAACAGTAATTAATCATCTTTTAAAACATATTACATATTAAAGTAAAAATTATAGCACCAATATGAAAACATTAATATAATTATACTTGCGTATTCATTCTCCACACTGCCCACTCCTACATCAAATCAAGGGAAGCCATACCTAGTAATATATTAGCCAGGAATATTATATTCATGATGAAGCATGCTATCTTCCTCCTCACAAAACTAGAATGGACTTGAGTATAGAGTGATATGTATATGCTTGGATCGCATGCTAAATGCAAGAATGTGTTTTGCTTGCTTATGCATATATTTTAGGAATACTCCTTAAGGTGGAAGATGGAGAAAAACAAAATAGATTTTTTAATTTTTTAAAAAGCTAAATTGAAATAGAAATTTGCTTTATGAAAACAAAATATATTAATAAAGGTGTTTCCTTTATACTATTGTAAACTTTCCCTTTATTTTAAACATTTCTCTGTTTCTTTATAATTTTTACAGTAAATATGTTTGTCCTTTTTTCTCTGGGGAACTAAATAATCGATAAACAAGCCTTTTTGACTCTGCACTTTTTGGCAATTATTCAGGCACTGTACTAGATATGAGGTTTCAGACAAAAATGAAAGTACACCTGGACCTCAAGAGCTAACATTCTAGCTCTTAGCCTAAGCAAGTTAGCCCCGGGATTTAATGATAGAATAAAACAGGGACAATAGAATATATCATTTTTGTGACACTGTAATACATTTTACTTTCTTCTTTTTTCTTTTAAAGGAATGAATTATTGAAATGAGCAGTCGTAAATCGAAAAACAGCAATCTAAAACATGGAGAGTGTATTTCACAGGTTAGTATATGTGTTGAAATTAGTATGCACTTAACATCTTTTGATAACTTAAATTTGTGACATCCTTTTAAGTGATGTTGGATATCCCAGCAAGAGAATTATGTGTACACAAATAATTTTAATATATATGGCACTCAAATAAGTATTGTAAAGTTATATAGAATATTAGATGAGAGAAGAATATAATTTAGAAGATAAAGCAAGACTTGAGTCAAAGTATTTAAGCTAATAAGTATTTAACTTTTTTGGTTCATTTATGACCCAAGTTATTCATGATGCGTTTGTGATTCATTAAAACTCACAAAAATTGTTTTTCATGGAAATTGCTATCTAGTCACTTGTCAACATTTTTTCATCCTAAAAAAATTGTCCTATTATCCTTTAAAAATATTTGTGGATTCAAACTTCCATTAACATGTCAGTTATCTCTCCCACTATTACACATAAAATGTATATAGTTATGCCCTATATAGTAATTGGGAAATTATAAGGTGAGGTAAGTTATGTTTTGAATATGTTAAGATATCTGTTGAGCATTCCTGTTTGAAAAGTATTTTTATATGCAACATTAGAAGTTGCCAGAGAAGTTAAGGCAGAATAAGTAGATTTAAGAGTTTTCAGTGAAGATGTGATAATTAAATTCATGGGAGCTAATGGGTTCACCTAGAGAAATAGTATAGAGGGAAAACAGGACAGGGCCAAGGACAGAACCCTATTGAAATACCTGTGGCTAGATGATGTGATCTGGACAGGATCTAGTAATGGAGATATAGGACTGCTAGGATAGGCAAAGAACCAGAAGAAAGGTATCCCAAGTATCTGTAGAGAAGAGAGTATCAAGGAAGAAGTGATCAGCAGTACCAGAGACTACCAGGAAATGAGGATTAAGAAAAGGCTATTGTACTTGACAATTAAGAGATCATTGATATCTTTGGAAAGAGTAGTTTTGGTGGAATAAGATTGAAAGCTGGATTGTAAGAAATTAATAAAAAAGTGAGAGGAGGGAAAATAGAGGCATCTATTGTAGCTGGGTTTTTCCAGGCATTTAGCCATGATAGCTATAAGAAATATAGGATTGTGGCAGGATTAGAAAGATCAAGTAAGGACTTTTTTCAGATGGAGAGACAAGGGAATGTTTGTAGGTAGTAGGGAATTCCATAAACAGGGAGAGACTGAAAGTAAGTGAGAGTGGGGATGACAGAGTGAAATCTGTTGAAGGAGATAGAATAGAATGAGATTACTTGATCAGGTAAATGATGTCCTCTTGTTGTGGAGTTAACATCTCATCATGTGAGAAATGAAGAAGGAAATGTTGGCAGAAGGCATATGGGTGACATGAGATGAAGAGAGGAAAAGAAAGAACTCAGGGTGAATGTAAAGAAATCTTTTTTGCACATTATGAGTCAAAGTTCTCAACTTGGATGAGATGAGAACTAAGCTGAGAACCAAGGGAAACTTGAGGAGGGATGAAAAAGCATTTTGGGAGAATAAATGAGGGGAGTAGAGTAGTGAATTGATCAGGAATTCTTTATCTTCAATCAGAAGCATATGCGTAGGAATAATATGTGTTCTTTAAAGAACTTTGCTTTACTAAAGATTTTAAAGACTTGCTTTAGCACTGTGGTGGGAGTGATCTGAGGCTGCCATTTAGCTAGGTATAATTGGTGATATGAGATATGATAATGGGAATTCAATATGATAATAGGAATTCAAGGAACAAGGACTGTGTAGAATTGAAATGGTTCACTAAGGAATAAAAGATGAGTTCTGTTTTAGACTTGTTGAGTGTGAGTTCTACTTATGGGATATTTAGTTTAAAATATCCAATTGATGGTTGCTGATGCATGAATGTAGCCTGGGACAACTAGATGATGCAAGGGATAGAATCCTGGGCCTAGAGACTAGAAAACTGTAATTCATATCAGGCCTCAGATACTTACTGGCTGTGTGTCCCTGCCCAAATTACTTCATCTTCCTTTTTTTCAGTTTTTTCATCTTTGAAAAGAGGGTGTTCAGCCAGATAACTGTAAAAATATGTATACACATATTTGATTTGTCAAGTATTTTAACATTATTAACATGTAGTAGACTTTCTGCCATCTAGAGGAGTGGTGGGGATTAGGGGGGACAATTTGCAATGGAAAGCTTTGCAAGGGTCAATGTTGAAAAATTGCCCATACATATGTTTTGCAAATAAAAAACTTTAATTTAAAAAAGAAAAGAAAAGAGGGTGATGACAATAGCATCTACTTCCTGGATTGTTGTGAGAATCAAATGTTATATTTGTTAAATACTCAGCACAGTGCCTGGCATGTAGTAGGTGCTTATCAATATTTATTATGTTATTATTGTCATACCATTTACTTCTGGGAATCATCTCTATAGAGTTTATACTGAACCCTTTTTAGGGTTGATGAAATAACACTAAATGACAGGATAGATAGAAAAGAACAGAACCTTGGAAAACATCCACAGATATTGAATATGATATGGATAAAACTCCATGAAAGTAAACTTAGAAGGAGTAATAATGGAGGTAGAACAACCAAGACAAAGTAAAGAAAATCTTCAGAGGAGAGATTTTCCAGGAGAACATTGTGATCTACAGTGTCATAGGCTATAGAAAGCTTCTAAAGGATGAAGAACAAGAAAATAGTACCATTTTGTGTTAGACATTTAAAAACAATTGGAAACTTGGAAGAGGGCAATTTCAGTTGATGGATAACACCAAAAGCCAAGTTGCAGAAAATTTAGAAGAGATTGGGAGGAGACAAATTGATAGTTTTGAGCATAAGCAGCTTATTTGAAATGTTTAGCTGTGATGCAAAAAAAAAAAAAATAGAACATGATAGCTTGTGACAATAATAGAGTCTAGGATGGGTTTATTAAAGACTTGCTTTAGCAATATCATTGGGCAGCTGAGTGAGATAGACCAATATAAGAAAAGGCCTAAAGCAGGAAAACAAACTGCAGATTGTTGTAGTAGTCCAGGCATGAGGTAATGAAGGCCTACCTATATCAAAGTGGCAGCTATATCAGAGAGGAGAAGGTGACTTTTATGAAAGATGTGAAGATTTATATCTTCACATTTGACAACCTATTGAATCTTAAGGGATCAGTGAGAATGAGTTTGACACCATAGCCTGGGCAGTAGAAGACTGGGGTACCCTCAACTGAGAGGAATTGAGGGGATTAGCAGGTTTGGGGGAACTATGAGTTCAGTTTTATATGTGTTGAGTTTAAGGTACTTAACTATGGAGATCATGGTATTCAAAAAAGCAATTCAAAATGCTGGACTTGAGTTTAGGAAAGAGGTTGGACCTGAAAATATTAAAGATATCAGAGAGAGAGAGAGAGAGAGAAGAAAGTGTGTGTGTGTGTGTGTGTGTGTGTGTGTGTGTGTGTGTGTGTATTAAAATGAGTCATGCATTGAGATAATAACTGAAGCCAAGGGTACTGAGATAACCAAGTGAGTAGCATAAGTTGAGAAGAGAATCCCAAGACAGAGCATTCCAATACATTCATGTTTAAGGAAGGAATAAAACAGTCATTAAGTATCTGTTTTGTATGAGGCCATATGCTAAGCACTTTCTAAACATATTATTTGATACTCGAAATAACCTTGAGCAGTAATTGCTATAATTTTTTTTGTCTCCATTTCACAATTAAAAAGGATAAAGCAAGTAGCCATGAAATGACATGCTCTTTATTACATAGCTAGAAATTGCCTGAAGCAGAAGTGGAATTCAGGTCTTTGACTACAGGCCTAGCTTTCTCTTTCCATTGTGCTAACAGTTTAGAAATTTTAGGGCTTGAGAGATTAAGTAACCAATTCACTCTCCTGCTTTTCTCCCTGCTTTTTGTTTTTTCTTCCCCTTTAAATTGAAAGCTTGTTGAGGGCAGAGGCTCTTTTTTTTTTTTTTTTTTTAATTAATTGTGTTCCCATTCTTAACATGGTGCATGGAATAACCTAGCTGCATAATAAATGCTTTTTGGATTGGATTAGAGAAGAGAAGGTTCTTTTTTTCAGTACTCTCATACAGTGGAAAAGTCAAGGAGGAAAATGACTTTTGGGTATATTATAGTATAATAAAAAGAGCCCTAGATTTATAGTCAAAGAACCTGGATTCAAATTTCAGCTCTTCTTGTTTGGTCTTTGGGCTTCAATCTCTTGATCCGAAAATTAAAGGAGTAAGTACATGATTTCTAAGGTTTCTTCTAATTCTAAACCTTAAATCCTGTAGGAGATTATTAGTGACCTTAGAGAACTCTACTAGAACCGTTGGAATACAAGGTTAATGGCAGGCTAGATTAAGGAATAATTGAGTTA
Organism: Myrmecobius fasciatus; assembly: GCA_023553655.1. Taxonomy (NCBI): domain Eukaryota; kingdom Metazoa; phylum Chordata; class Mammalia; order Dasyuromorphia; family Myrmecobiidae; genus Myrmecobius; species Myrmecobius fasciatus. Next base: position 258,149 of record JAJPUD010000137.1, read on the forward strand.
TAAAAATAGCCATTATAGACAAATAATTTGGAGAAGTTTAGTTAAGAAAGTGTATAATGAAATAGCATGATTACTAAAAGAGCATCAGAGTCAAGGAAAAAGCAAATTAGGAAATAGTTTTTCCTAAGGACAGAATGCAAGGATCTGGTGAAAGGAGATTGAATCTCTTGTGATAGAATGAATATTATGACACATTAGGGATGATCTTTAATAGATTTTGGATCCAAATGGCAGTTAACTGAGGAAAGACTAGCCAGAGGGCAGAAAGAGACAGTCATTAATATTACATAATCTTTCACCCATTTTAAACAAAGCACAGTTTATATAGAATAAATTTATTTTAATATTTGAACTGGATATGGTTATAAATTGCTTATTGGTATAATTTTTTTTAGCCAGTTTGTCTTGGCAGAGTTAATAGAGAACTAATAGCAAAGTCAGGTTGATCAAGACCTACCTCTGATAAATACTGATTATTTTAACCTGGGTAAATTGTTTGAGCCCTAGGGAATTCTCTGAGATTTTATGTTGTGGGAGAAGGCACTGATGTGCATTGGTAGAAAGAGTTTTCTTACTTGTGCCAGTCAAATCATAGATCTTTTCTCTATCCTTAAGGTCATTGAGAGTCCACTAGTTGGCACAGTAGATAAGAATGCTGAACTTGGAGTCAAGAAGAACTGAGTTCTAATTGTTCCATATATACTTAGCTATGTAATCGTGGGCAGATCACTTAAGATTTTCTTCATTTTCTTCATCTTTAAAGGAATAATAATAGTACCTACTTACCAGTTGTTGTGAAGATAAAATGTGATTATAAGAATTTTGGAAACCTTAAAATGCTACATAAATGCTAGCTATTATTATTATTATTATTATTATTATTTCTATAGTCCCTTTCTCTGTCCTTTTTATTAAATGAACATGATCTTTTAAATTACTTTGACATATTTTTATCATAAATTTTTCTCCTGAAATGTCTCATTAAATATTGGTGATAATATTGAATGGGACAGATTAGGTGAAGCTTTCTCAGTATTGATACTAGGCCTGGGTCACATGATCCTATCCCTAGAGCAGGAAGGTAAGATCTTGGGATTCAGGTTTCAGGAAGTCATATGATCCCTATTGCCAATCTTAGACCCTAGGTTACCAGTAGTTAAGTGGTCTAAAGGTGAGGCCCTCAAGTCATGCCCATGGGAAGTGACATGACTGCATTGGTGACCATTGGTCAAGAAGAGTTGCTTCCTTTTGGTCTATCCAGTGAAGGGGCTTGGGTCTTTTGCTTTTAAATTATTAAATTTTAGTGACCTTTTTTAGTGGACAAGGCGGAAGCAGGCAGGTTCCAGGAGCACATGACTGGAGTTGGGATGGCTCCCAGCTTTGTGTCTCTTTGTACCTGAAGATGTCTCTGATTAGTTAATTTGGGAAAGGGGGTATTGTACCTGTCCCACACAATATGTAGTGATTAGAAATTGCTTATGTCTAGCCATCCTGGAATTTTAATTACAAATTACAAATTTAATTACAAAATTTTGTAAAAAATTACAAAAAATTTACATGCCTAAAATGTCAAACAGTTATTAACATGATTTAATATAGAGAAGCTTGGGAAAATTTGCATGACTTGTTAATGCAGTCGAATAATGAGAACCATGAAAATATTATACAAAATGGTTAAATAATATGAATAGAAAAAATTAAAATTCTGTTTTGTAAAATTATAATTATTAAATTTAAATCCAAAGGATTAAAGAACAAAAGTACTTTCCCACTTTCTTTACATAAGTAAGGGGAGGATAGGTGTGGAAATCTGCATACAGTGTCAGGGTTTGATAATTTGCCAATCAATTATGCTGAACTAAATTCCCCTTCTCCCACCCATCTTTATTTTTGATTACAAAAGAGTACTACTTCTCTGGGAGGGAGAGGCTTGTAAATATGTTAGGAAAATTAGGTGGTTTAAACATGAGTAATATTTAAATTTTAATTTAAAAATTTAGTAAAAATTTATTGTTATTATTCACTAGTGATAATATCTGTATCCTCAATTCCTTATAACTGAAAATTGAAAAGCTTTATATTGGGTGAGGGATTGGAGTCTAGTTCTGAAATTCATTGTTTTATTCTACAATATAAGCAACTCTAATTGCCAAAATCTATTTTTAAAAATTGTCAGTGAATGCTTTTTGTGCCCTTGCTACTGATATGTCTTGGAAATTCCTTTTTCTTTTCAAATGGTGATTTTTCATGATTGAATTGACTGGAATGGAATAAAAAATAGCTAAGTTAAACCAGCCTGGAACTTCATTGGTCTCTTTTCATGGAATATTAGATAAGTAGTGGCCATTCATCTTGGCAATTTAAACTGTATGAAGATACAATATGCTCTTTTTTTAACATTATACTTTTAAAATATTTTATAGTTTCATAAACATGTGGTTGGTATGCTGGTGCATTTGTAAAGCAAAGTCAGATATTCAGTGATTAACTTATACTAGCATGACCTTATAGTTCACCTCTACATGGCCAGCCACATTCATTTGGTTGATGATGTTTGAATGGAAAGAATGTTGTTTCTCATTTTGATTTCACCATTTTGTACTTCTGCTTTAGCAACTTCCTTAATGTATCTGTTAGAACATCAAAAAGACGTAAGTTTAGAAAAGGAGGAACTAGCATCATGATTATTAGCACAGGTTTTTTGGAAATTAGGAAGGTTTCAAAGTGTAAAGTACATTACAGAATTTTAAAATAGCAAATTTTACCAGTCATTAATACTGTCTTGTAAGTTAAATAAATAAAAGTTTATACAGTTACTGACTTCTCATGGCTAAAATGGAATTAATTATTGGCACCTAATTCTGGTACTTACTTTCTCATATTTCGATTTTTTTTTTTTTAGCCAAAAATATATTTTAACTTTCTCTGCTATTTTTTAGGTGCAGAGAATTTTACGTGAAAGATTTTGTCACCAGATTCCCAAGGGTAATCTATTTGGAGTCCAAGCACAATACAAGTAAGAAAAGCATTGGTAGCTATACATATGACTTATTTTTATACTTTTGATTAGAACAAATCGAAATTTTTGTGTCTTGGTCACTGCTAAAAACTAATACTACTTTTTCTTCCTTTCTTGGTATTAGAAATATTGAAGCTAAAATTACTATATTTCCATTTAAATTGCTTAGGTTTTATTTTGGTTTTGTGGGGTTTTTTTTTTTTTTATTTTTTTGTTTTTTACTTGATAGTTCTTTATTTTAACCCTTTATAATTTCAGGCATTTAATTGAACTGCTAAAACGAACAGCTATCCATGGAGAAAGTAACTCTGCATTAATTATTGGACCAAGAGGATCGGGAAAGACTATGGTAAATATTGATTTTAGGTTTTTTTTTTTTTTTTTTTTCTCTTCCCTATCCATGGATTGGAGCTGCTTATATATTCAAAAATCAACATATCTTAATTCCTCCACTTTTGACTCATTTACCTGTTTTGATAAATTGGTACTTTAAAAGTGTCAAGCTACATGACTTCCAAATATTTAATTGCTATCATTTGTTTATTCCATACCATCCTGTCTTTAACAAAATGTCTCCTCAAACATTCCTACTATTTCAATCTCTTCTTCTATTGACTCTTTTCCTAGTGTTTACAAACATGCCCATGTCTTCCCTATCCATCTTATCCTAGTTTTCTTCTGTCCTTTGTAGCTAAACTCCCCAAAAAGGCCATTTCCAGTACATACCTCTGCTTTCCTTCTTCTCACTCTCTTCTTATATCTTTATAATGTGACTTCTAATATAATTCCATTGAAACTTCTCTTTCCAAAGTTACTGATGATCTCCCAATTTCCAAGCCCAATGGCCTTTTCCCCTGTCTTCATCCTCCTTGACCTCTTTGCAAATTTTGGCACTATTGTTCATTTTCTATTCCTTGATACTCTCTTCTGTAGGTTTTCAGAACACCACTCTCTCCTGGTTTTCTTCTTTCCTATCTAATTGCCCCTTCTCTGTTACTTTTGCTGGATCCTCTTCCTGATAATACCATCCGTTTGTAGATATCCCTCTCAAAACTCTGTTCTGGGTTTTCTTTCTCTTCCCCCTCTATACTATTTCTTTGGTAATCTTTATCAGCTTCTCTGGATTTAATTACTATCTTTATGCTGATGATTCTCCTATCTACTTTTCCTTGGACTACAGATATTTTCTGCCTCTTCCGCAAGCCTGAAACACTTTCTTTCCTTCCTTAACTTCCAACTGCTAATGTCTGTACCTTCTTTTTAGTCCCAACTAAAATCTTGCCTTTCAGGAAGCCTTCCCTATTTCCTCTTTATTCCAGTACTTTTCCCTCTTTTAATTATTTCCTGTTTAGATTTTATATAGCTTGTCTTGTATATATTTGTTTGCATGATGTCTTTCCCATTGTATTGCAAGTTAATTGAGTCCAGGGACTGTCTTTTTACCTGTTTTTCATATTTCTTGTCCTTAGTACATCATAGGTTCTTAATAATGTTTATTAAATTGAATTGTTTATTTGTGCTTCCATAGGACTCTTCCATTTAGGCTATTCTGTATATTGTGGATGTGAATATATATTTCTTATATACACACACATATGTAAATATATAGAAATATATTTATTTATACACATGTGTATACATAACATGTGGGCCTAGGCTGGTTAGATAAATATTCTGCTTCCTGGGTCTAGGTAGTATGCTGCCTGGATATTGGTCTGGTCCTGTCCTATGTTCTCAGTCTACCCTGCTTATATGGTTTGCCTCTGCCAGCCTTGGTTTATCTCTACCTAGTACTGCTACAGCATTCTCTTTGGAGTCTTGGATTAAAGGGAGGAATGTATAGCTATTTCCCTTCTTACAATTTTTTCTGGTGCATCTTTAGAGCTTTACCTGGGGTGCTTGTGGAGAAACAGGACTCCTTTAGGTCTTAATACTGTCATCTTTTCACCTCTCTTTACACTCAACTATGATTCATCTTCAGTTTCATCATTTCTTATCTTCTGATTAAATTGGCTTTTCTATCTCTTTTTCAATTTGCTGGTTTTTCTTTTTTAATTTTCTAACAATAATCTTTCCTAATGGTTTTCCTTTGAAATATATTATACTTCTACTGAAATAAGTATTAAATAGCATTCTATAGAATGATCTGGAAAATATCCACCATTTATATATTATACGGAATCAGTGGAACACAGTGTACTGGGTTCTAGGTAACAAACATAAAACTGTTTTGATAATAACTCATTTTTAAATTAGAAGTTTCTTTTACTTTGTCTTTCAAATTTTGATACTATTTTTGAAAGCAAATCTCAAATATAGCCTGTTCCAAAAGTCATTTTATTCCTGCTTAATAACTGAAGATGATTAAAGACAGTTACCATATATAGTTTTACTTATGCTGCATCAATCAGGAATTTTCATAAGGGCCCCTATTTGTAATGCACTGTGCTAGCAGTATAAAATCCTTTCAAGGAGCTCAGTCTTAATGAAGGAGCCAGCATACAAGCAAGCTATGTTTGCAGGATAAATTGAAAAGAACAAACATAAAGAGGGTGACAAGGCAGGCTTCCTATAGAAGGTAATATTTTAGCTGGAATTTGAAGGAAACCAGAGGATTCAGAATGTAGAGACAAGGAAAGAGAGTGTTCGAGATATCAGGGACAGCCAGCAGAAATGCCCTGAGTCTAGAGATGGAATGTTTTGTTCAGAGAATCCATTGTTAATGAGAAAGAAAAGTTATGACAAGAAGACTGAAGATAATTTACTGAGTGAACCTTTTGCTTACCAAACCTTGCTTCTTCCTACTTTTTTTTTTCTTTCTAACTTATCTATGTATTTATAAAATCTGATAATGTAGGCTTCAATAAGTGCCACTTTCTAAATGATTTGATATTTTTTTCCCTCTTTTTGGTCTAGACAAGTGATTTCCCAAAATGACGTAGTTAATACACCCAAATATAGTCACAAAAAGAATCCAATGTTACTAGTTTAGGAAGTATAGAAACTTTGATTTGAGTTAGATGTCCCTTGATAAGTGATCTTTGAAATATATTTAATTGGAGAATTCATTTATAGACCAGAATATGTAGTGTAGTGTAGGGGAATGGATAATTTATTTTTCTTCTTTTCCTACTAGGTATAAGAAAAGCTACTAAGTAGTTTCCCTGGCTTAAGGGAAAGTGGATAGGAGGTATATATGTTTCCTTCTGCCTTTTAATTGTTATTGTATTCTTACATATGTGCCCATTCTTTCTACAGATTATGTATTAGTGGGAAAGTACATCTCTGAGGGGAATAATTTATATATAAGTCCAATTCCATTAACTTTCTTTGCTTTGAGCTAATTGTCTATTGCCTTCCTGTTCATAGGATGCACACCAATAAGGACTTGGGTTTGTAGTAACGGGATCCAAGAATAGGCATACACAGTATACTTTTAAACTTTCAGTTGTTGCTCTACTTTGGATTCAGCATGCAGACCAATGTTGATCATTGTTTCTGATATGAACTCTGTTGTTTATCAGTATTATCTTTATTTACATAATATACTTTTTGTGAGTATTCTATAGGCTCTGCAGAAGTTTATATATAACTTCCTATGTTTGTTTAAATTAATTCATATTTTTGTTCTTTATTCAAACAAGAATATTTTATTATAGCCACATATATGTCTAGAACAGAAATAGGCTTTGCATCCAACTCTCCACCTGCCTATGCTTTTGTTTACAGTACTACCATCTTTCTAGGCATTTAGGTTTGAAATTTCAGTCACCCTCAGCTCCTCACTTTGTCTTACTTCACAGATCTGTTCAGTGACATCCTTACTGTTCTATCTCCATAGCATCTTTCTTATCCATCTTCTTTCTTCTGCAGTGAGGTCCAATTAATACCAATATTGAAACTCATAATAATTATGTAAAATATAGTAATTTGTTTCAGCCCACTAGAAATATGTACCTGGAATTTGAATTCAACTATTTCCCTCTCCCTCTCCCTCTCCCCCTCTCCCTCCCCCCCTTCCCCCTCTCCCTCCCCCTCTCCCTCTCCCCCTCCCCCTCCCTCTCCCCCTCCCCCTCCCTCTCCCTCTGCCTCTCCCCCTCCCTCTCCCTCTCCCTCTCTCCCTCTCCCTCTCTCCCTCCCTCCCTCTCTCCCTCCCTCTCTCTCTCTCTCTCCCTCTCTCTCTGACACACTCTCTCTCTCTCTTCTTTTTTTAGCAGCTATATTCACTCTCCTACTTTAGACTCTTATCCCCTTGTGGAGAATAATGACCCAATGACATTTTATTAAAGAGTCCATGGTCCTGCCTAACGAAGTAGACCTTAGATCTTCCTTACCTTTTGAGATGATGAGCTAGATATCCAGTCATTCTAGAACAGGTATACCAAATATAGAGTAATTCTACTGAATAAGCAAAGTAATATGTCAGCAGGGTCACAATTTAAGTGAAGCAGGAATATCTCCACATAAGATGGAAAGATTTTTCCTTAATTTGGGCATGAGGAAATGGTAGAAGTTATAAGTCAGTGACCTAAGTGGTCATAAGATAGTCATATTCCTGTTGGACAGATGATTAGTTTGGAGGTACTAAAATATTTTGGGGGACTTTCCCTGTGGTTATGATCTTTGCCACACTGGGTTTGGTCACAGCTAAACAAGGGTGGAAGACCTTTAGTTAATTTCTAAAGTTAAGCCAGTGAACTTAGAATCAATCTGCAGCTCACAGCTCTGAGACCTTATATACAGAACTTTGACATAATTCTGTCATTGATTTATTTCTGATTGGAATAGAATAGGGGTCCAAATAAATTATCTCTCTCATCCTCTAGACTTGTCTTAATTGTTCTTCCAGCTTGGAAGTTTTTGTCTCCATTTCATCCTGCACACATCTGTGAAGTAATTTTTTTAAAACAGATGTAACCATTTTATTCCCCTTCACAGAAAGTGGTATTTCTTCTAGTAACAAATACAAAATCCTGTCTTTGGCATTTAAAATCATTAATTACATGCTTGTTTTTAGCCATATCTATTACCCCTTCATACTTTTTATAGTTCACCTAAACTTTTCTTTAGAATACACACACACACACATACACTATCTCTCTCTCTCTTTCTCTCTTTCCTTTCTCCTTGTACTTTTGCTCCTTTTTCATACCTTGACTCTTTGTCATTCATATACTCCTTGGTAACTTAATCTCTCTCTATTGTCAAAATCATTTGCACATCTACATATTTATTCTGTACTTATCTTGAACTGGTTTTTGTGTCTAGTTGAGTTTCAGATGAGAATAGATTATAACATATCTAGAGTTAAATGTATGATCTTTCCCAGGGGAGGGAAAGATTATTTTCTGGGTTTTGTCTTTTTTCTTTGATTTTGTAAAATCATCTTTGATATCCTTTACCTTTAGTTCCTCAGACATATGACCAAGTTCTGTCTGCTATTCCTTATTCTGTCTCCTACTTGTCTCCTTTCATTTCTCATAAATACTATTCTTTCTTAGTCTTATATCACCTGCCTCAGATCAGAAGAATAATAGCTCTTTTCTGACTGACCTGTCTTCTACCTACCTTTCCTTTCTCCATTGTGCCTACAATTACCTTGATTCATTTTCCTAGCATACTACCATGGCACATTTTGCGCAGAATTTTCAGTTTTATTCATCACTAATGAAGTTAAAGTCTAACTATTGTTTGGAATTATGATTCTTCACAGTCTTCGTTTTTGTAATTTGTACCCTACAAAAAACTTTTATTCTTCCAGAGTATGGTTGTGAAAGGAATGGAATCTGGATATAGAATCTGGAACCTTGGGTTTGAATCTTGTCATTTATAATTATTAGCTAAGTGATGGTGGGCAAATCACTTAAATCTTTCTGAGCATCATTTTATTCATCTGTAATGATAATCATAATATTGATTTTATTAACTAGCTAAGGGATTATTGGGAAGAAAATTGCTTTGTAAACCTTTAAAACACTATATAAATGTGAGATGTCATTACTGTTTATTTGTGGCTTGTGCAAGGGAAGCAAAGGATCTAGTGCTCTTATTTTATTATTGTGGAAACTTTTATTGTGAAGTCTCCTTCCACATATGAACTTGCAACTTTATTTTTCTTTATTAAAGCTTTTTATTTTTCAAAACATGCATTGACAATTCTTCAGCATTAACCCTTGCAAAACCTTGTGTTCCAGGGGCAGCTAAGTGGCGCAGTAGATAGAACACTAGCCACACTTAACACTTCCTAGCTGTGTGACCGTGGGCAAGTCACTTAGCCCCAATTACCTCAGCAAAAAAAAACCCAAAAACCTTGTGTTCCAATTTTCCCTCCCTTCCCCCACACCCTCCCCTAGATATTGTTGCTGCCATGTGCAATAATCTCCTGGTTCTGCTCATTTCACTTAGCATCAGTTCATGCAAGTTTCTCCAGGCCTCTCTGAAGTCATCCTGCTGATTATTTCTTACAGAACAATAGTATTACATAACATTCATATGCCATAATTTATTAGCCATTTTCCAATTGATAGACATTCAATTTCCAGTTTTTTGCCACTACAAAAACTTGCAACTTTAAATCTCATCTAATAACAAATCCAAATTAATTATAGTTTTCAAATTAAAGTTTCCCTTACAACTTGGATTTCTTCCCAATTTATGTGGTGGTCTGGATAATTCCTTCTTATTCCTAACTCGACTGTTGGGTAGTCTTATCTGAGCCTATTTCCTTCTGCAGGGATCCTGGCTCCTTGTCCCTGTAGTTTTTGGAGTTATAAAGACTCCCTCACTTCTTTTTTGCCCATGATTCAGGACATTTAGCTCATTGTTTTTAGCCCTTATTGTTTAATATCATTGTATTTAGTCCCAAGGCACACTCTTAACTTGTTAGGCTCACTTCTATTAGAATAGTCAAAAATAATTTCAGAAAGCAATCTTTTTTTTTCCTATTTGTTTTTAGTTCTTTTAGACTTCCTTGATAATCCAAATTAATGTTATATGAGCAATTCCAGAAAGTACTTTACAAAAGATTTATACATTTGATGAGAAGCAAAAAATAGGAGCATTATAATATAGCAGAAAAAAATAGTGGAGTTTTGATTAGGAAGCGTGGATTCAAATTCTAGTTCTACTACTTAATAGGCCTTTATTTAACAAAATTCTAATAGTAATACTTATTCTACTGGTTTCATAGAATTGATGGGAAAATATTTTGAAAAAGTCTATAAACACATCTCAAGTTTAATATCCTTATTTGTCCAGTTTATTATATGGAAGTTAGTGTACTTAGCATTATGATAAGCACTATATAAATGTTTATTCTGCTCATTTCTACTGTCTGTTCAGGGTGTTGTTCCCCAGTAAGTAAAGAACATCTTTTTCTTGTCTCAATATCCTTTTGTTAACTTTTGTATCTCTACCTATTCCCTTCTCCTTTCTTTTTACCATTATCCCTCTGCCATACTCTCATGCCATCATGGGATGTGAAATGTTTTATATGAAACAGTACATATGTTTTCCCAGATCCAGAAAAAATGTTATTGTCAGATTTTTTCCTAGATGGCACTATTGTGCAATCTCAGATAGTCTTTTAATTCTAATGAAAACTTGTATTTTGTATCCTTGAAACCTAGTGATGACCAAAGACCAGAAGGGGACTTTCTGGTTCCAGTGCTCTTTTTTACTATTTAGACACTTGTTCTCCTGACTAGTACAGTGTCTGACCAAGAGCAGGTATTTATCTATCTATCTATCTATCTATTTATTTTGCTTTTTGCTGACGCAATTGGGTTTAAGTGACTTTCCCAGCGTCACACAGCTAGGAAGTGTCTGAGCCCAGATTTGAATTCAGGTCCTCCTGACTTCAGGGCTGGTACTCTAACCACTGTGCCACCTAGCTGCCCCTGATGTTTTTTAATATGATTAAAACATAGGAATATGTGATGGCATACCAAGGAGAGAAGTGTTATGGATTCTCTCTAGAAGTAAAGGTTGTAACTAAGCGACAGTGGGCTTTAAATGTGAAGCTGAAGAGTTTTTATTTTATCATAAAGCCAATAAGAAACCACTTATAATTTTGAGAATGGAAATTATATAGTCAGACTTGTGGCTTATTTATGAAAATCAGGTCTACAACTATGTAGAGGATTGATTGGAATAGAGACCAACTTGGAAGGTATGGCAGTAGTGTATTTCTTTTTTTTTTTTTTTTTTTTTTTTAATTTTTATTTTATTTGAATAACATATGTGTGGGTAATTCCTCAACAAAAACCCTTACATAGTTTTCCGCCACAAATTTTTCCCCCCAACTCCCCACCCCTCCCCCTAGATGGCAGGATATCCACTACATGTTTATCACGTTAAAATATTGGCAAATCGAATATATGTATACATACTTCCAAACTTATCATTGGTGTGCAAGAAAAATCTTATCCACACGAACGATATATCAGATAAAGGAAACACAATGTAAGCAAACATCAATCAAGGAATATGAGAATGTTATGTTGTGGTCCACATTTCGCATCCCTCTCTCTGGGTGTATATGGCTCTCTTCAGTGAACAATTGGAGGTGGTTTGAAACATTTCATTGTTGAAGAGAGCCATGTCCATCAGAATTGATCGTCATATAGTACTGTTGTTGCTGTGTATAATGATCTCCTGGTTCTGCTCATTTCACTCAGCATCAGTTCATGTAAGTCTCTCCAGGCCTCTCTGAAATCATCTTGCTGGTCATTTCTTACAGAACAATAATATTCCATAACATTCATATACCATAATTTATTCAGCCATTCTCCAATTGAAGGGCATCTATTCAATTTCCAGTTTCTAGCCACTACAAAAAGGGCTGCCACAAACATTCTTGCACATGTGGGGCCTTTTCCTTCCTTTATGATTTCTTTGGGATATAAGCCCAATAGAAATGCTGCTGGGTCAAAGGGTATGCACAGTTTGATAACTTTTTGAGCATAGCTCCAAATTGTTCTCCAGAATGGCTGTATCCGTTCACAGCTCCACCAACAATGCATCAGTGTCCCAGCCTTCCCACAACCCCTCCAACATTCATCATTAACTTTTCCTGTCATTTTAGCCAATCTGACAGGTGTGAAGTGGTATCTCAGGGTTGTCTTGATTTGCATTTCTCTGATCAATAGTGATTTGGAGCACCTTTTCATATGACTATAAATAGTTTTAATTTCATCCTCTGAAAATTGTCTGTTCATATCCTTTGACCATTTATTGATTGGAGAATGGCTTGAATTTTTATAAATATGAGACAATTCTCTATATATTTTAGAGATGAGACCTTTATCAGAACCCTTAAATGTAAAGATGATTTCCCAATTTATTGCTTCCCTCCTAATCTTGTCTGCATTGATTTTGTTTGTACAAAAACTTTTTAACTTAATATAGTCAAAGTTATCTATCTGGTTTTCAATTAAAAGTTCCAGTTCTTCTTTGGACATAAATTTATTCCATCTCCACAGGTCTGAGAGGTAAACTATATTATGTTCCTCTAACTTGTTTACAAAATCACTCTTTATATCCAGATCATGAACCCATTTAGATCTTATCTTGGTATGTGGTGTTAGATGTGGGTCAAGCCCTAATTTCTTCCACACTAGTTTCCAGTTTTCCCAGCAGTTTTTGTCAAATAGTGAATACTTATCCCAAAAGCTGGGGTCTTTGGGTTTATCAAAAACCAAATTGCTATAGTTATTGCCTAGTTTGTCTTGTGATTCTATCCTATTCCACTGATCGACTACTCTATTTCTTAGCCAGTACCAAATGGTTTTGATGACCGCTGCTTTATAATATAGTTTTAGATCTGGTACAGCAAGTCCACCATCTTCAGCCTTTTTTTTCATTAATCCCCTTGAAATTCTAGACCTTTTGTTTTTCCAAATGAACTTTGCTACTATTTTTTCTAGATCTGTAAGATAATTTCTTGGGAGTTTGATTGGTATGGCACTAAATAAGTAAATTAGTTTGGGTAGTATTGTCATTTTTATTATATTCGCTCGTCCTACCCATGAGCATTTTAAGTTTTTCCAATTGACTAGGTCTGATTTGATTTGTGTGGAAAGTGTTTTGTAATTTAGTTCATATAGTTCCTGACTATCCCTTGGCAGATAAATTCCCAAATATTTTATACTATCAACAGTTATTTTGAATGGGATTTCTTTTTGTATCTCTTGCTGCTGAACTTTATTGGTAATATATAAAAATGCTGATGATTTATGTGGATTAATTTTGAATCCTGCCACTTTGCTAAAGGTGTGAATTGTTTCTAGTAGTTTTTTAGTTGAGTCTCTAGGATTCTCTAAGTATACCATCATGTCATCTGCAAAGAGTGATAATTTGGTTTCTTCACTACCTACTCTGATTCCTTTTATCTCTTTTTCTTCTCTTATTGCTAAAGCTAACATTTCTAATACAATATTAAATAGTAATGGTGACAGTGGGCAGCCTTGTTTCAATCCTGATCTTATTGGGAATGGTTCTAGTTTGACTCCATTACATATGATGCTTGCTGAAGGTTTTAAGTAGATACTACTTATCATTTTAAGGAAAAGCCCATTTATTCCTATACTCTCCAGTGTTTTTAATAGGAATGGGTGTTGGATTTTATCAAAGGCTTTTTCTGCATCTATAGAGATAATCATATGATTTTTATTAATTTGGTTATTAATATAATTGATTATGCTAATAGTTTTCCTAATATTGAACCAGCCCTGCATTCCTGGTATAAATCCTACTTGGTCATGATGTATTATCCTGGGGATGACTTTCTGTAATCTTGTTGCTAAAATCTTATTTAAAATTTTTGCATCAATATTCATTAGGGAAATGGGTCTATAGTTTTCTTTCTCAGTTTTCTCCCTACCTGGTTTAGCTATCAGCACCATATCTGTGTCATAGAAGGAATTTGGTAGTACACCTTCTTTCCCTATTTTTTCGAATAGTTTATATAGTATTGGGATTAATTGTTCCTTGAATGTTTGGTAAAATTCACATGTAAATCCATCTGGTCCTGGAGATTTTTTTCTTAGGGAGTTGATTAATAGCTTGTTCTATTTCTTTTTCTGAAATAGGGCTATTTAAATAATTTATTTCCTCTTCTGTTAATCTGGGCAATCTATATTTTTGTAGATACTCCTCCATTTCATTTACATTCTCAAATTTATTGGCATAAAGTTGGGCAAAGAAACTCCTAATTATTACTCTAATTTCCTCTTCATTGGAGGAAAGTTCTCCCTTATCATTTTTGAGACTAATAATTTGATTTTCCTCTTTTCTTTTTCTAATCAAATTAACTAAAGGCTTATCTATTTTGTTGGTTTTTTCATAAAACCAACTCTTACTTTTATTTATTAATTTAATAGTTTTCTTATTTTCAATTTTATTGATCTCCCCTTTAATTTTCAGAATTTCCAATTTAGTATTTAATTGAGGGTTTGTAATTTGGTCTTTTTCTAGCTTTTTTAATTGTAAGCCTAGTTCATTAATCTTCTCCTTCTCTGTTTTACGCAAGTAAGCATCTAGAGATATAAAATTACCCCTTATAACCGCTTTAGCCGAGTCCCACAAATTTTGGTATGTTGTCTCATTGTTGTCATTCTCCTGGATGAAATTTTCGATTGTGTCTATAATTTGCTCTTTCACCCATTCGTTCTTCAGGATTAGATTATTTAATTTCCAAATAACTTGGGGCCTATTTTCTCCTGGCCTTATATTACATGTGAGTTTTATTGCATCATGATCTGAGAAGGATGCATTTACTATTTCTGCTTTTCTGCAATTGATTTTGAGGTTTTTATGCCCTAACACATGATCAATTTTTGTATAAGTTCCATGAACCCCTGAGAAAAAAGTATACTCCCTTCTATCACCATTCAATTTCCTCCAGAGATCTATCATACCTAACTTTTCTAGCCTTTTGTTAACCTCCCTAACTTCTTTCTTATTTATTTTGGAATTTGATTTATCTAATTCTGAGAGAGCAAGGTTGAGATCTCCCACTAGTATAGTATTACTGTCTATTTCTCCTTGCATCTCTCTTAACTTCTCCTCTAGGAATTTGGATGCTATACCACTTGGTGCATATATGTTAAGTATTGATACTGCTTCATTGTCTATGGAACCCTTTAGTAAAATGTAGTTTCCTTCCTTATCTCTTTTAATTAGATCTATTTTTGTTTTTACTTGATCCGAGATAAGGATTGCTACCCCTGCCTTTCTTTGTTCACCTGAAGCATAGAAGATTCTGCTCCAGCCCTTTACCTTCACTCTGTATGTATCTCTATGTTTTAGATGTGTTTCTTGTAAACAACATATTGTAGGATTCTGGCTTTTAATCCAGTCTGCTACCCGCTTCCGTTTTATGGGAGAGTTCATCCCGTTCACATTCACAGTTAAAATAATTATATCTGTATTCCCTGCCATCTTATTTACCCAGAGTTATGATTTTCTCTTCCCTTTCCCTTCTCTCCCTTCCCCCCTCCCCAGTACTTTGCTCTTGAAGACCACCTCCCACCAATAATCCTCCTCCCTTTAGAGTCCCTCCCTCCCCTTTATACCTTTCCCCTAATCCTTCTATTAGTTTATCCCTTTCCTTTTCTCCCCTCCCTCCTACCTTCCCACAAGGAGGGTCAGTGCTTTCTTTGAAGCCAAATGTATCTGACTCTCTTAGAGTCCAATCTAATGAGAGTAAGGTTTACACAATACTCGTCACCCTCCCTTCTTCCCCTCAATTATATTAGATCTTCTATGTCTTTTTATGAGATTTTGCCTTATTTTAGGCAGTAGTGTATTTCAAAGATATCAAACTCACCCTTGTGAACTAGATTGAAATGTAAATGGGAATAAAAATACAATACAATATAGGTAGTGTTAATTTGTGGGTTTTTAAGTCAGTATGAGGCTTGTGTTTTGATATCACAGGTCTAGTTGAGAAGTGATAGGGACCTAAATATTGATCCTATGTTATTAGAGAATGGAGTATGAGAGATATAGAGATAGAATCAGCAAGTCTTAGAAATTTATTTGGATTATATGGTATAACAGAATATCAAGAAGACATCCAGGTGGTTCTGAATCTCTAAATGAGCATGTGTGGGAAGGTAGTTATTGAAGAGAAGGGAAATGCCAGAAGTTAAGGCATTACTGAGTAGGTGATTGAAGTTGTAATTTGCAGGAGAAGACAGGTGGGAATAGGATTTTATTGACTTTGGCAAGAAGAGAGTTCACTTTATTATCAAGAGATTTGGGGATAAAGGAGAGAGAAAGGGATGATGATGGTAAGGGGATTTCAGATGAAGAGAAAGAGGAAAGAGCTAGGTTTCCATTGAATGACCTGTTTTCCCAGAGAAGTAAAAGGTGAGGTCCTTAACTGAGAGAGGAAGGATTTGAAAGTGCATGTTGTGAGTTATGAGAAGAATCATACCTAAAGCACTGTCAGGCTCAGTGATATCTCTAGATTTAGGCCTGATTTTTCTCAGCGGGATGGCCCCTAATACCATCCCTCTTTTAATTTTATTGCCTCACAGTAAGAGCACAAGAGAGTGATTATGATTAAGACCTTGTATTCTTTTCTGCCTATCAATAATATAACTTAATGACTTTTTTTTAAAAAAAATCCATGAATTACAGAAATACCCCATCATAATTCATCTTTTGCAGGCTTTCCACTGTGTCTTTTGGAATTCCTACTTCATAGTAAACAAGCTTCTCTTCATCCTGGAGCTTTTTTCTTAGTCCTTCCCTATAGTAGTCTTCAGGTAGACCTAGCTTTGCCCTCTTGACACTATATCCTTGTCTCATTTATTACTGGCTGTACCTTTATCCAGATACACAAGTACTTTAGGAGGTGGGTGGATATTTCCTGTCCTTATTGCCACTTCTTGGCTTTTCCTTTCCAAATGTCATTCTATAACATCTCCTTTTTGAGCCTCACAGTATGAAAACTTTCCACCCAGTCCAAATAGTATAGGCTATTATTATATAGCAGCCTTCAGGTCATTTTCTCTCTTTCCTCAAGGAATTCAGCCCCTAATTCATTCTGTGGCAGGTTAAAGCTTGGGAGAGAGAATTCACTGATTGTTTAAAGAACATTTTCCAACTTAGAGAATGAAAAGTTTCATTGTATGCATTTTTCACTAGACACAATATATCTGGAATATAATCCTTATTTTGTGAGGGTACAGTTTTAGAATAAAGTGGAACCTGTAGCAGATTCAAAAAAGGAAAGATAAACTGGCTAGAGGTCCAAAAATTATATTTGAGAGAATGTGGCAAGTTATCTTTTGTGCACAAAGAAGGTAATGAGAGACATAATTGTCTTAAAATGTTGTTCCCCTTGGAACTGGTCTAAGCATTTTGAAACACAATTTGAAACTATGCCTAAAAAGTTATTTAAATAGCTTATCTCTTTGACTCAGGTGATACCTCTACTAGGCGTAGAACTCAAAAAGAACAAAAAAGAGGAATAGGACCCTACCTTCAAAATTATTCATAGCATTATTCATTTATAAAATTTTAGCAGGGTTTTTTTTTTGAAGTAATCAAGAAGTAGAAACTGAGAGGATACCTACAAACTGAGGAATAATTAAACAAGTTTTGTTATTTGAATGTGACACGATACTATTATGGTTGTAAGAATTGTTGAAGGAAAAACTACCAGAAAAAACATTGGGAGACTTGTATGAACTAAAGTAAAGTGAATTAAACAGAACCAGAAGAATGTTTTACCTAAACAGTGAACTCCAAAAGCTTAAGAAATCTGATTGACACAATCATAGTTCCAAAGAATTCTTATTGAAACATTGCCTGTCTTCAGATAGATTTGGAGTGCAGATCTTAAGCATATTTTCTCTAATTTCCTTTTTATTTTTCTGAATTTCTTCTTCATGACCATACATATTAGTAATGAACTATATTTTTCCTGCCTTCTTAGTGATGGAGGGAAAGAATTTGGAAATGAAAGTAAAATTTCATTTTAAATAAAGATTGTTAAATGGAAATGAATTAGATTTAATACTGTGTGGTGTGTAGTTCAGACAATATCATTAGAATTGATAAATAGAAATTAAAAGAATTCAGATTTTAACTCAAGTTGAATTTCTAATATCAAAAAAGCCTGACATTTTATGCAGAACTCCATACATGTGAATCATCTTTCTTTCTAGTCCCAGCCCTGCAGAAGAGTCCGGGAGTGACTTTCTTAAATCTTTTCCCTGGGACAAGCTTGTTTATAAGTTTGTAATAATAAATATCTGTTGTTTTGTGGTGGTTCTCTTCATTTGTAATTGTTGAAGTTATTTTTTGCATTGTTTTCCTCTCTCTGCTTACTTTATTGGTTCCTGAGTCTTTTTTTTTGCCTTTCTTTTTATTTATAATGTAGTAATATTTCATTACATTCTTCTACAATAATTTGTTCAGCTATTGTCGTTCAAAGAGCATTTACTTTGTTTTCCATATTTTGCCACTAAAATTCTATCACAAAAAGTATTGGGTAAAATACTAATAATTAGAGTATATGGAGTCTTCTTTTTTTCAGTGACCTTCTTAGGGTATATGCTAGACAAATGAAATTTCTAAGGTTACTTTCTGCTTAGAATTTTTTCTGACACTTTTTCTTATTAGACATAAAGTTGAATTGTAATGAAAATTTGAAGCATTTCAAGAGTAAGAATCAATATTTTGTACTTACATATCTAACAGTGTTTCATTATGTTAAACCTATGATATCTTGTTTCTTAAGTATTTGTTGAATTGTTTGTTAGCTGAGAATAGGATCTCTTCATTGAGGAAAATGTTCTGGAGATAAATAAGAGCGCGCAGTAGAGCATCAAGAACTAAACATTTTTCATTGTGAAAAATCTTATTTAGCAGATGCAGAATTATGATATTAGTTGTCTAGCCTGAGCCCAGTTGGAAGTTCATCTCTATAACAGACAAGCTTTTGTCTACATGTTTATAATTTGGTAAAACCATATTTTAATCATTTAAAAAAGCATTTATTCACTAACTTTTAGATAATATACTTATTATTGTTATTATTAAATGTCTCTAGCGCACTAGAAACTTTGCTAGGCAAAGGAATTACATAAAATGAGTGTAACAGTTTGTTCTCATAAAGCTAACATTGTAATGAGGGAGCCATTGGAGTTGACTGAGAAAGAGAATCACATAATCATTTCTTCCCTTAAAGAGAACAATTTTGGCTCCAACATGGCCTGAAGTGAATAGAGACTTGAATTAGAGAGAGTAGGGAGAATGTTACAATCTAGATTATAGATAGCAGGGGATAGTGGACTGAACTCATATGGTAAATGTGTGAAAAGATAGTTATTCTTCCAGCTCCTTAACCAGGTCTTTCCATTATTCTTCACTACTTTCCCCTCTCCAAAGAGGGTCCTTGCATATACCATCTCTTTTTTTGCATAATTATAAACTGGATCATTTGAAAAGCTCAGAATTACTCATAACAGCAACACATAAACTGAAATTATAATGATGCAGAAAAGATTAGTGTGGCCCCTGTGCAAATATGACATGGAAATTTTTATAAAAATAGATTATTCTGAAAAAGAAGGGCTTGTTTAAAAAACAAAAAAACAAAAAACAACTCTATATTTGGACAGATTTCAGAAGACATTAAGATATCCTGTGGACATCTTAAACCCAACATGTTCAAAACATCTTTCCCTCCAGACTCTTCCCCTTTCTAAACTTTACTATTTCTGTGAAGGATATCACCATTCTTCCAATAGCTCAGGATTACAATCTTGAGTCCTCCTTACTTTCTGTCATCCCTCATCCCCATATGCAATCTATTGCCAAAACCTAGCAGTTTCACCTTTACAACATCTCTCAAATACAACTTTGTTCTCTTCTCTAATAACCGCCACAACTTTGTTGCCATTCTTCATCTCCTCAAACCTAAACTATTATAATAGCTTGCTGTTTGGCATGCTTGCCACAAGGTTGCCCCCAATCCAGTCAGCTTGCCAACATGATTTTCCTAAAGTGCAGGTCTGATCTTGTCACCTTGCTACCCATTGACTTAATTTTCCAATATAGATTCCTCTGTTTGATCTTCAAAAACCTTGATAAGCTACTACCCCACTCCTTGCCCATATCGTTATCCTCCACTCCGCTATTCTCTACCTTTTCAGTCTTCTTACACCTTACTCCCCTCCACATACTCTTTGATCTGATGACATTAACCTTCTTGCTATTCCTTGAACCAGAGTTCTGTTTCTAAATCCCAAGCATTTTTACTGGCTGTCCTCTATGCATAAATGCTCTCCCTCCTCATCTCTGCCTTTTGATTTTCCCCTTGTTTCTTTCAAGTCCTAGCTAAAATACCACCTTTTACATGAAGACTTTGTCAGTTTCTTTTATTGTACTTAATGTGTTTTGTTTTCTATTCTCTCTCTCTCTTTCTCTCTCTCTCTCTCCCCCTCTCTTCCTTTCTCCCTCTCCCCTTCCCTCTCTCCCTCCTCCTCCCCCTCCTTTCTCTCCCCCTCCCCCTCCTTTCTCTCCCCCCTCCCCCTCCTCTCTCTCCCTCCTCCTCTCTCTCTCCCCTCCCCCTCCTCTCTCTCCCCACCTCCTCTGTCTCCTCCCCCCTCTCCCCTTCTTCCTCTCCCTCTTCTCCTCTCTCTCTCCTTTTCTCCCCCCCTCTCTCTCCTTTTCTCCCCCCCTCTCTCTCCTCCCTCTCTCTCCCTCCCCATATATACTTGCATATTTTCCCTCATATCAGATTGTGACTTTTTTGAAGATGAAGTTCTGGGAATGTTCTTTACATTTCTTTGTATCCTAGCACTTAGCATATTTCTGTGTTTTATATACATATACATACATACATACATATATATACTGACCTTTATAGATATAGACTTGTCTATATGTGTATCAGAACCTTTAAAAAGATTACTTGTTTTTTAAAAATAGAACATTTCTGCTTTGCCTGATAAATATTTGAATTAGTTAACCTGCAGTAAAAGTGGGTAGAATCATAGAAATGGAAATGTGTGTGAAACAGGAAAATAGATTTGTGTTAAAGGCATCCAATTTTTTAATTAGTAAAATTTAACTCTTTATGTCTATTTAAATTCCTTTACTTAGTAGAATGTGTCCTTAAGCTCTGTCATTTTAGCAACTCTGCAAAAGGTTTACTCATAGATTATTAAATTTTAGGTTACATAAACATAACTTAGAACACTTCAGTATTAATGGATATAATTTGACTATATTATTAAAAGATGTTTTTAGTAAATGATTCAAACATGTAACTAAACTTTTTAATCCTATAATAGAATTAATACTAATATAGAATAATAAATGAGTCATATCAATCTGCTTTCATTTTAGATCAAGCTACAGTGGAATATAGTTATTTTCTCTCTGACAAAAATAAAGTAAAACTAAAAATAAAATTTTAAAACAACTCTTTTAAGAGCTGTATTTGGTGTTTTTAAAGCAGCAGTGGTGAATGAATAGAATCCCAAATAAAAACCAGTGATCATAATATATAAACCAGTATTAAGTTATATCTTCACTTAATTAAGACTCTAGGTAGTTAACTGCATAGCCTATTTATTTCATTGCCATGTGTGTCTAAGAAAGCTTGTTATATAAAATCATAAAAGTTCTTAATAATAGTAAGTATTGATCTATGGTTAAATTTCCAGATTTAACAGCATTCAACAGATGTTTTACTATGCTGTTTTATTTTGAATTGAGTTGTATTCTTGTTTGTGTGCCCCCTTCTGGAAGCATGTCTTCAACATTTGACAACATTGGCAAATTGAGTCCCCATAGATCAACTAACTACTCCTTTATATTTCAATTATAACTTTATAGAATTGGAGTTTCCCTGCCAATTAATCTCAAACCCCAGACAATGAGCTCTCCATTAATAACCAGAAGGTATGTCAAGAACTATTGATTAAATATCTTCCCCCAGCCCTTCCACTGAGGGCACTTTCTTCTTTACTGAGAGCCCAGGGAAGAGTATGTTCTACCTTGAAATATAATCATAGTGAGGCATATATGTAGAAAACACATGGCAAAGTGGTATCTCCCTTCATCAAGCCTTTAAATTGCTTTTCTTATCTTCATAGAGTTCTCATAAAGTTCCTTTTATATTTACTTCTTATAGTGAGCAAACTAAGTAGACTGGGCATTCTCATCTTAAAATTAATTTTCCTAAAGTCAGAGAAGAATAAACATAAACAAAATTGTGCATGTGTTCACTTCCACTATGGTGGGGTTCATTACATAGTCAATACCCTTATTCCATCTGATTCACTGGGAGACAGCTTGAAGTCATTCTTTTTCTTTGTATTCACAAAGTAACAAGAGAAAGAAGTACATTTGTTGTATGCATATAGTTCTTGTTTAGCAGATTGTTTTACCTTCAACAAATTAAAGAATTTCTTATAATCACATTTATGCCCATAAATCTTATTATTGCAAGTTGCAGCATGGTCATTTAGATCGAAACCAGATAGAAAATGGCATTAGCCAGTCTGTGTTAATAATATATTTTATAATTGAGATCATTTAACTATACTTTCACTTTATTTAGCTTATATAATTTACTTGTTTTGAGAACTATATATATATATATTACATATTTGCATATGTGAATATTTTAATTAGTTGATTTACATTTATCTCTTAATCATCCATAGTAATAGCATCCTGACCATTATTAGTCAGACAGTAATCAAAGTATTTTGTAGAATTTATGAGCTGGTTATTGTGACATATCCCTATAATCTCCATTACCAGGGAAGCTGAGGTTAATCGATCACTTGAACTTGGAGATCTGACTTCAGTGCTCTAAGTTGATTAAATGTCCATATTAAGTTCTTCACCAAAATGCTGAATTCTCAGGGACAGGGGACCTAAGGAGGGGACAAATGTGCGCAGGTCAGAAATGAAACAGGCCAAGGCTTTCATGATGATCAGAAGTGGGATCAGGCATAAGAATGGCTACTGTGCTTCCTATCTGGGCAAAATAAGGAGATCAATCTTAGCAGAGACAGACAGACATAGCCATGAATTTGTGATAAAGCAAGAAAAGATCACTAGACATATACTCTGATATGCATCTTACATTTGAGACTATGAAATCCCAAAGAGTTCAAAGAAAAATATAAGCTTAATGTTATAAACTAAAAATTATTTATAGGGAATAACATCATAAGTAGTAGGAAGTGCTCAAGAATGAGTTTTTGAATTCATAATATGAAATAATATATTTGATGCTGAAAAGAGACAATTACTTTAAAGAGATTGAGGTAGCACACAGGGAACTTGCCATCCATTTTAAATTTGTGAGATTTGTTATGAGGATCAAATACATGGACAGTGATAGAGAATAATAGAGAAATATAGCATCGTCCTAAAAAATAATATCAGAGTTCTTCGAACTAACCATTTAAGGTTGACAAGGAAAGTTGTATATAATAAATAGGGATTTTAAAAAAGAAACTGTTTGGAGGAAGAGAAATTGGAATGATGATATTCAGTGATTACAGAAAGACAGATAATGTAATTTGCTAATTAATGATAAACAGAAAAGTTAGTAGGGAGTTGCCAGAATAAAAAATAATCATTGATGGTTCAATATCAGCTTTTTATAAGGGTTTCCATTGGAGGATTCTAGAAACTCTGTTATTTTGTTTGATGCAAATCAGAAAAAGGTATGCTAATCAAATTAACATAAGGCAAATTAGGGAAAACTAGTGCACAAAAATATTTTGATAACCTAGAACATTGAGATTTTTCTAATGTGATGAGATTTGAGACAAACATAAAATCTTATAATTGGGCTCAAAAAATATACTTTCCTAGTATGTTGGGAAGACGTGACAGTTTGTCTTCAGAGATCTGGAAGATATAAAGGCATGAACTCAATCTCAATAGTGATGGCCAACTGAGAAATTCTAATGCACTCTTGAGCTAATGTCAGAGAAGCATGACTTGTAGGAATAAGGGTTTGCCATACACCCATTGTATTTTTTTTTTTTTTTTTTTTTTTTTTTTTTTTGCTGAGGCAATTGGGGTTAAGTGACTTGCCTATGGTCACATAGCTAGGGAATGTTAAGTGTCTGAGACCAGATTTGAACTCAGGTCTTCCTGACTTCAGGGCTGGTGCTCTATCCACTGTGCCAACTAGCTGCCCCAAACCCATTGTTCTTAATCCTGAATTTACGTTTCCAGAAATTTAAGAGTGGCTGATTTTTTTGTGGTGGAGGAAATTTTTTTTTTATTATTAATACTTTTTTAATATATTTTTTTAAATTTTATTTGTGTAACATATGTGTGGGTAATTCCCCAACAATAACCCCTACATAGCTTTCTGTTACAAATTTTTCCCCCCAACTCTCCACCCCTCCCCTAGATGGCAGGATATCCACTACATGTTAATTATGTTAAAATATTAGCAAATCGAATATATGTATACATATTTCCAAACTTATCATTGTCGTGCAAGAAAAATCTTATCTACACAAAAAATATATCAGATAAAGGAAACACAATGTAAGCAAACATCAATCAAGGAGTATGAGAATGTTATGTTGTGGTCCACATTTCACATCCCTCTCTCTGGGTGTACATGGCTTTCTTCACTGAACAATTGGAACTGGTTTGAAACATTTCATTGTTGAAGAGAGCCATGTCCATCAGAATTGATCGTCATATAGTACTGTTGTTGCCATGTATAATGATCTCCTGGTTCTGCTCATTTCACTCAGCGTCAGTTCATGTAAGTCTCTCCAAGCCTCTCTGAAATCATCTTGCTGGTCATTTTTTACAGAACAATAATATTCCATAATATTCATATACCATAATTTATTCAGCCATTCTCCAATTGAAGGGCATCTATTCAATTTCCAGTTTCTAGCCACTACAAAAAGGGCTGCCACAAACATTCTTGCACATGTGGGGCCCTTTCCTTCCTTTATGATTTCTTTGGGATATAAGCCCAATAGAAATGCTGCTGGGTCAAAGGGTATGCACAGTTTGATAACTTTTTGAGCGTAGCTCCAAATTGTTCTCCAGAATGGCTGTATCCGTTCACAGCTGGTGGAGGAAATTTTTACAACATAAGTTTCCACACAGATGAAATTATAGTTCTATATCCCCTGCCTCCTCTTCCCCACTTTCCAACCCTCTTCCCCCCAAAAAACAAATATATATATATGTATATGTGCATATATATATATATATATATATATATATATATATATATATATATATATCATAGACATTACAAGGCAAAGGGGCCCAGAATCTTTTGTAGTGATCAGTCTTGCTACACTTACACACCTTTATTTCCTTTCCCCAGGAGAATTTATAAACTGATTGTCCATTTAGATGTAGCTTCTTATTGTCTTCTAGAGCAATTTCTATAATTGGAATCATTTTAGATATGGTGCAGTTCCTCCGGTAGTATACTTTTTGATCAGTAGTAAGACGCTTATATTAGTTTGATTTGTAGACAGCATAATAGTTATGCAATTATTTGCATCTTCTTCCATAGTAGAAACAGTTGGTATTCTCACATCTGTTTTATGGCAATGTCTGTTTTGTGGCTCCCCATGGGGGAAAGGAATTTCCTTGTGATCAATTTACTGTACATTCTAGGTTGATTGTCACGCACAGCATACTTTGTTCCTGGGCCAATACCAAAAGCTTTTCTGATTAGGTAGAACATTCCATAGTTTATAATCCACTAACAGAGATCAGTTCTGATGTTAACAGTTTATATTGGTTTAAGCCTTTTTGATTTTTCTTCATGTATATGAAAACAAATAATTTCAGCTGATGACCATTTTGCGCTTTAAGCTCAGATTTCTCTAACACAAACTAGTTGGTTTCAACTCATGAGGTAAAATCAACGTTTTAGTTTGTCTTGTCAGCATCTGTTTTTCTTGATATTTTCCCACTAATTCAACTGTTGTTTATTAAAAATGAGACAAAAGGGATACAAAGAATAAGCTTTACTTCCTGCTTTTAAGGAGCTCACAGGCTAGTTGAAGAAAAGTTAAGAGATAGCATAAGACAAAGCTTCTTAACTATAAATCATTATCCTAGATGGAGTCATATAACTGAATATGGGAATTGTGAAAAATATGGATACAATAAAATGTTTGTGAATGCAGTGACCCCAAATTAATTCAAAATCAGAAGTGTAATGAATCCAAGGTGTTTCTGGCAGTGCTTGCTGGTATTACATTGTATGACTTCGCTACAGACTTAGTTCTGAACACACAACGTGAACTTTAAGGTGTACATGCACAAATGCTGCTAGGAACACTTCAGTTCAGATTCAAGATTGGAAAGTGAAAAAATTTCTTTGGGAGAAAAGGGATCATGAATGGAAAAAATTCAAGAAGTTGTGGTATAAGATGTTATATAATATGAAAGAGTAATATGAGATGCACATAGTCACTTAATGGAAGTGATAGTATTTTAAATCTGGTTCAGGAAGGATAGAGGGAAGTGGACAAAACTAGGGCAGATTTGTACAGAAGATGTTCTGTTATGATCTTAAGAGAATTAAAGATTTTTTTCAGCATAAATACTCCTTATATCTGTACAGATAGTAGCTCTTCTAATTTAATACTCAAAGAATCATAGCAATTGAAGCTGGAAAGAACTTAGACTTAGTCCCTGATTTTACAGAGGCCAAAGAAGTAATATGACTTGTGTATGATCATACAGGGAGAGAGTAGCAGAGAGAAACTATTCTTGATTTGAGGTTTGTTGATTCCAAATCCATTTCTTTTAATTGTACCATACTTTATCTCAAAACATAGTAGAAAAGAGTTGCTGTAGGCAGACTTCAGAGAAGCCTCTCTAAACTGAACTATTAGGCTAGTTCTTGTATGAGAGATATGGAATCCCTCATTAGGCCAGTCATAGAGCCTTTCCAGTTTGGTAGAACCCAATATGGTGTGTGTCATGCTGATGCACCCTTCAAAATTAAGGGTAATGTTGTACTTCCAGAATAGGTCTTTGAGAAGGAATTTAACCAGCATCTCACTGATTAACTTTCAGGTTATATCTAAATTAAGCAGGATTTGAGCTAGAATTTAATGATAAGCCTATATCGTGTGAATGCTTGTGTACATATACACACACACACACACACACATACAATACATACATACATACATACGTACATACATTCCATTGATATTCTTTCTAATGTTTTTGTAGCCAAAAATTTTCACAGTTAATATTTTCTGTCTTTAAATTGACTGCAATGTAATTTGATACCAGAGGTCAAAAAGATATGATTAGATTTGAGTTTATAGAACCACTGATTTTTTTTTCTTCAGAGCATTTAAGCAATATGTCTCTATATAGGACTTTTTTTCCTTCAACAGCACTAGTTGTCATATAAAGAATAAAGAACTTAGAATCTTTAGAGAACATGGTCAGAATCCTGCCTCCTGTTCTTTTTTTTGTTGTTGTTGTTGTTGTTTGTTTTGTTTTGTTTTGTTTTGTTTTTTAAAGTTGTATGACAATGTCCAAGTCATGTAACTTCTCAACATTTTTAATTTGTAAAATGGGGATTGTGGTACGGAATATCTACTTTTCAGGTTTAAGTGAGATATTAAATATAAAACATATTGCCATGTTAAAAATATAGAAAGTTAGCTGATCATTTTTTTAAAACTAGAAAATGGAATGATTATGCCTTTATAACACTATTTTTATAAACCTATATATTTAGACTTCATTAATTTTGTTATCTTGTTCAAGAAATTTTGTAAAGTACTGATTCTTTTGGCTTTTTGGGGTAGATATTAAATCAAGCTTTGGAAGAACTCATGGATATAAAACAAGTGAGAGGAAATGTTTTACAAGTTCACCTAAATGGTAAGTGTATCATCATGTTGATGGTATTTATAAGCAGTATCATCTATTTGGACATTATTCAGTATAATTATTATGTATTGAATTTGTATTTATAGTTATAATTTAGACCTCCAGATTTTATAAATAATTGTAAGATTTGCTTTACCAACTTATTTGCACTATACCATTTCTTAAGCAAGAAAATAATAGGCAAATGAGGGAAATCTAAAACATAAAACTCCTTGTTGCACATCAGTAATTCTATCAACAAACATTTACTGAGTGTCTAGCCCTGTGATAGGTCCCGAAGATACAGAGACAAAAATGAAATAGTCCTTGCCCTCAAGGAGTTTACGTTTTATTCAAGGAAAACAACTTTTTGTTGTTTTTGTTAATTAAAGCTTTTTATTTACAGAACATATGAGTAATTTTTCTACATTGACCTTTGCAAAATTTTCTGTTCCAAATTTTTCCCTCCTTCCCTCCACCCCCTCCCCACATGGCAAATAGGTTAATACATGTTATATTATGTTAAAATATATGATAAATCCAATATGTGTATACATATCTATATAGTTATCTTGCTGCACAAGAAAAATCAGATCTAGAAAGAGGGAAAAAAAAAACCTAAGAAGAAAAACAAAATGCAAGCAAACATTCACAGAAAGCATTAAAATGCTATATTGTGGCCCACACTCAGTTTCACAGGCCTCTCTATGGATATATATGACTCTTCATCGCTGAACAATAGGAACTGGTTTGAATCACATCATTGTTGAAGAGAACCATGTCCATCAGAATTGATCATCATATAGTCTTGTTGCTGTGTATAATGGCATCCTGGTTCTGCTCATTTCACTTGGCATCAGTTCATGTAGGTCTCTCCAGGCCTCTCTGAAATCATCCTGCTGGTCATTCCTTACAGAACAATAATATTCCATGACATTCTTATACCATAATTTATTTAGCCATTCTCCAACTGATGGGCATCCATTCATTGTCCAGTTTCTTGCCATTTCAGAAAGGGCTGCCACAAACATTTTTGTACATGTGGGTTGCTTTCCCTCCTTTAAGATCTCTTTAGGATACAAACCCAATAGAAATACTGCTGGGTCAAAGAATATGCACAGTTTGATAACTTTCTGAACATACCTCCAAATTGCTCTCTAGAATGGTTGGATCTGTTCACAGTTCCACCAACAATGTATCAATGTCCCAGTTTTCCCACATCCCCTCCAACGTCCATTATCTAGGAAAACGGCTTTCAAGCATAGAGATGTATGTCTAGGGTAGGTTGGTAGAAAGGATCAGGGGTCAGGGGGTAAGAGAGAGAGGGAAAGAGATAAAGAGAGAGAGTGTTACAGCTGCTGAGTTCAAGAGAGACTTCATATTGGAAATGGTGTTGAACTGAACTTTGAAAGATCCTCAAGATTCTGAGAAATTGAAGTGAAGCAGGAGACTAGGGAATAAAATATGGGTTACTTCAGGAAAGTTATTATGAGGGTGAAATAGTATGTAGAAAGGATAGTAATTTATAATAAAGATTGAAAGATAGGTTTGTGTCAGGTTGTAAATGGCTTTTAGTGCCAAAGAGAAAAGTTCATATTTCATCCTAGAAGTTATGAGAAGCCACTAGATTTTATTTAGCAGAGAGGAAACTTGCTTAAGACTTGTATTTTAGGGATAATTGCTATATTTATCTCACTTCTTTAATTGTATTGGATCTAGAACTGAGACTTCAAATGCTTTCACTGTTGATAAAAAGAAGAGAAGTTAGAAAAACTATTTAAGTTAATTTTTTCCTGATAGCTAAATAACATTAAAAACTTTAGTTTTGATCATTTAAAAAAAGAAAAAAAAAAGTACCACATTAAATTTTTCCCCCTGAGGCAATTGGGATTAAGTCATTTGCCCAGGGTCACACAGCTAGGAAATAAAACTTTAAAATATATATGCATATACATATATATATATATATTTTATTCTTAATTTCAGGATTGCTGCAGACCAATGATAAAATTGCTCTGAAGGAAATCACAAAACAATTATGTCTGGAAAATGTAGTTGGAGATAAAATTTTTGTAAGTAGCAACTTAGTATATTCAAATAGAATTTCTAGTACAGTTTCCATTGTTATTTATAATGTTTAGAGGTGGATTTCCAAGTTGGGTTTTGCTTCTGATCAATTATTATAATTACATCTCCATATTTGATATTAAAACTCTGAATTTGGTTTTCTTTATGAAATTTCTATTTTAACATAGCAACTCGAGTATATGTAAAACTTTGGTTTAAATCTATGTTACATTGATAATATGGCCTCAGGAAAACCATCTCTCTGGGCCTCGATTTGCTTATCAATAAAATATATTTTAATCAATCATTATCTGCCAGTCAGTATTTTGGGAGTAAAGGTGTAATTTTGAAATAATTAACATGAGAGAAAAATTTATTATTTTGTAAAAAATCATAAAACAAAATAAAAACAAAAACTACCACAGGCTCAATTTAAGAAATTTGATGCATTTGGAAAACATAGGGATTGTATTTAATTGTTATTTTGACTTAAAATACATATAATGTGAAAATTTTATATTGTTGCATAATCAGTTTTATTCATTCTCTAGAAGTAGATCAGTTAGTTTTATGATTATTCATTTTCTTTCTCCTTTCTGTTCTTTGCCTTTTGTGTGTTTTCTTATTACATCTTTATTCCTCTTGGGAAGGAAAAGGAAAGCTGAAACGCTAATAATTTGTTCTGTTACCAGTAATATTGGTTAGGAAAAGCAGAAGTGAATTTATTCTTCCTCTTCCCCATTTACATCTGCTGAAATTTAAAGTTCTTTGTTGTAGTTCTTTAAATTAAGCAACATAAATGAAGTAAGGACTAATGAACTTTTAAAAGAATAAAAGGGAATATATTAAGAAGGCCTCCACCCACAAACTGCAGCATCTGGATAACACATCTGCTCATCTTTTCATTCCCATCTATGATACCAAAATGGCATGCAAAAATATTTTGGGTATAAGCCAAATACAAATAGACATTTGATTTCCCGTACAAATTCCACATTCCATATTTTAAGGGGAAAATAATATTTGAGGATTAATATTTGAAGAAAGTTCTTCATCTGATAACTTATTTGAAAGCCACAGCCAATCCTCCAGCAAGATAATCAGGCCTTAATGAGAATGAAATATACTGACATATGTCTACACAAAGTATAGAATGAGCCAAAATTTTGGAACAACATTGATGAAGTAAAGAACAGAATTTAAAGTTTGTAAAACACTTAGAGACATTTAATCAGTTTCTTTAATATGTGGTTTGCTTAGGAAAAATCACAAAATTCCCCAAAATATCACATATTACCATTTAGGGAGGCGGAAGAGGGGAGCTTCTAGAACTTTCACAGTTCACAACACTTCTTTTCAGATGAAATGTTAACACTAAAATGCCTTGAATTAACTTTTAAAAACCTTGTCACTCGTGTCACTGTAATTGTTTTTAACCAAACCAGTTAATGTATGCAGAATGATGATACTCTATATGTCTTTTTGTGGAATTGGTTAAATTTTAACCATTAAGGTTCATTATATTCTGTTGGTGTTAACCAATTACTTGAGACTATCTCTTCAAACATATTAAAAAGGACAAAATATAGTAAGTCTAAGGATATATATTCTTCTCTTGACTTTTTAGACTTACTATCTTTCTCTTTTTTTTTTTTTTCTTTTAACACTTCTTATAGGGAACCTTTGCTGAAAATCTTTCTTTTCTTCTGGAAGCCTTAAAAAAAGGTAATTACCAGCAACAATAAGATGCAGCTTGGGAGATAAATTGAGACTGAATTTTCTCACAGACACTTATATGTATATATGTGTGTATGTATTTCTTTTGATAGCTTTTATTTTTATGTTACATTCATTATCAAATATATTCTGCTCCTCCTCCTGGTGAACCAATTCTTATAACAAAACTTTGAAAAAGAAAAAGGAAGTTCAGCAAAATCATACATATTATATTTGAAAATACATGTAATAATCCATACCCATAGGTGCCTCCCACACTGTTTTTGTGTTGAGAGATAACCACAATATTTAAAAATCAAAAGTATGGATTTCTACACAGCTATTAATACAACTACATCTGTCTTCTAAATTTAAAATAAAATACTATATAATAAAATATTTGACACCAATTTTTGATAATATGTTTATTATTGATTCATTGCAGGAACATATTTTTTAATGGTTTTTCATTGACATTTAAAATGTGTTTATAAATTTCTTTGAGTAGTTTGGAAATGTAAAGAAGTTTTATGTACTTATCTTTTCATTTTAAACTCTGGTTTAATCTTAGGTGACCGGACTACCAGTTGTCCTGTGATCTTCATTCTGGATGAATTTGATCTCTTTGCACATCATAAAAACCAAACACTCCTCTATAACCTTTTTGATATTTCTCAGTCAGCACAGACTCCTGTTGCTGTTATTGGTCTTACATGTAGATTGGTAGGTCAATTCTTTTAAAACTTAACATAAATAGCCTAACTTAATGACATTGATAAAATCTCATCCTTGGATGCTTTGAGTACCATTTCCTCTGAATGTCAACGCTATACATGTTAACTAAACTTGAAAAAAGAAATACAGAATCAAAATATCTCATCTGACAATCAAATGTGAAAGCATGGGATGGTGTAGAAAGTACAGAGAGTTGTTTGTCAAAATAATGGGTACTTTTTATGCATTGACCAATATAGATAGGAGAGATAGAAAGGAAATTTGAACCTCTAATTTCATTTATGTAGAGCCCTCTGTGAGCAATTTGCCTCACTTCTGCAACTCAACAGCTGTTACATTTTCACTTTCATGGATGTAAATCAACCATAAACAGGAATGATAATGTAATACAGTATATTTCCCCAAAAATAGAGATTGGAATAGCTGGTACAGTAAAATGATAATAATAATAATAAGGAGGAGGAGTACTAGTAGTAGTATAGTTAGTAGTTAGTAGTAGTACTAGTAGTAGTGTTTTTTAAGTTTTACAAAATGTTTAAAATAGATAACCTTACTTGATCCTCAGAAAAACCTTGTAGGACAGATACAGTTGTTATTTCCATTTTACATATGAGACAACCTTGAGGAAAGAGGAGATTTGGAATAGCTACTTGTATAGATTGTGATAATGTCACTGAAGGAAGAAATAAAGGAGTTCTGGGTATCAGTGAAAGTCCATTTGCAATTAGATAACTAATTTTACCGCATAGTAGTGTGACTTTTTCCAGGTGTCTTTAGCATATCATCATTGTCATCATCATCATCATCTGTAATATTTACATATTCTCTGCCAAGTACAATTATTGTCACTTGAATTTCACCTCAACACTAGGAGGTAGGTGCTGTTATCTCCTGAGCCAGATCCAGAGCACTAAATTATGCCACCTCACTGCCCCATAAATAGCAGCCAAGATGATAGATAGTATGGGTGATCATTGGTTGAGATTTGTAAAGCTGGGGCTGGCTATAAGACAGAGTCAGGAGATTCAAGGATATCCCAAACCTGTGGCTGAGCTATTTAAGGAATTTCAAGAGTAGAGAGAAGATAATCAGAGAGAAGATAATTGTTTAGAAGAATTGAGAAAAGAATAGGAAGTAGAGGTCATAGTGAAGAATAGCGTTAGGAAGAGGGATGTATCATTTAAATGAATTTCACATTGTTGGTTTCTGGTCATATAAAAGGTATGACTTATAAACCTTAGAAAAATATTGGTGACTGAAGTAGAGTGAATATAATACTCATGGAATTTTAAGAAGTTGCTGAACTTGGAGACCAAAGATTGCTGAGCAGTAGTTACAGAGGAGTAGTCTGGAAATGGGATTAAGGCTTGAGGATTATGCATGTTCTTCCCTGGTTCAATATTTGAGGTGGCATGAGAGAACAATCAGTTTTGTAGAGGAAAGTGTTGCCTTTTGCTTTGGGCAAGATTCTATTAGTGTAGAAAAGTGAATAGAATTTAAAGAAGAAGATTTTTTTGTTTGTTTTTAATAGAATAAGTATTCTAGATGGCAAAATGAACAGGAAGACAAAGGGTAGTATGGACTGTTGGTAGAGTAGGACATAAGGGAAATTACAAGAAGAGAAAAAAGTGAGGAGGTACTTGAGAATTTGTCTACCAAAGGATGAATATTGAATATAAGGACCACTTTCCTATACAATTCTATGAAGACTGAAAATAGCAGACCATTACTATCTCTTCTCTTGTGGGAAACTAGTATCTTTTATATATCTGTTGACTATATATAAGGTTGTTTTTAAGTCTCTAAGAGCTCTATCCCAAGAAGGCAGGGGATGAGACGCATCCATAAGTCTTGAGTCTTGCTGAGATATGCATGAACAGGAGATAAGCATTTGTTTAATTTTATAACTCTGTCTTTCTGATTAAAGATAAGTAGCTGAATAAGAATGTTTTACCCATATTGAAATTTTGGATGTATATTCAATAGTCACTGAAGTGTTGGAGTGGTAAAGATTGGCTATAAATAAAGCCATAAATAATATCCAAAGTAAGAGGTTGTGATAATGAAAATCACTTAGAACCTCAGAGTAATTTTTTGACAAGCTTGCATTAAAATTTTAAATGACATTGATTTTATTGTTCTATTATCCTGACATATGTATTTCTATTGTTCAATGAATTTTGCTAATTATATCTAACAATTTAAATATTTCTATCAATGTGACATTTATATATAACACTTTATGGCATGAATGTTATTGCTACTTTTTTAAGGATATTCTTGAACTCCTGGAAAAAAGAGTGAAGTCACGATTTTCTCACCGGCAGATACATTTAATGAATTCCTTTAGTTTTTCACAATATCTTAAAATATTTAAAGAACAATTAACACTACCTGAAGAATTTCCAGACAAGCACTTTACTGAGAAATGGAATGAAACAATTCAGGTAATTTTAAACAAAGGCAATAATATCAAGATTGGTTTTATGAATTTTAGAAAGCAATTAAAACTTGCACAGTACTTCTAATGTTACTGTGGAAAAAAATAGAAAAAACATTGTTTGCTTATAAAGGGAATTGAAAAATCAAATTGCATATTTCTCTTTAAAATTCCATTTTGTTATGGGTTAGATGTGCAACAGCTAGTGAACTTTGGTTTTTTTGTTTTTTGTTTTGTTTTTGTTTTGTTTGGTTTCTTAGTAGCATTTTAAGGGAAAATTCAGTTGTATACATGGATTGGATTATGGAAATATAGATAGATAATTTGGCTCATCAGTTTCATAAGTAAATGATTATAACTAATTTCTCTTTATGGATACAGGAATATTTGAGCTACAAACTAATTTGGATTATGTACATTTGTAAATAATGTCAACATGTACTTGTGAACTCTGCGTTTGCTTTGGGCTTTGAGCTTTTTCATTTTGTAAGCCAGATCTAAATAAGTTAAAGTTTGAGATACATTAAAAATATAAGGGAAGAGAATAAGCATTTTATTTAGTGCCTATTATATGCCTGCTACTGTGCTTGGTACTCTTTGCAAATATGATCTCATTTGATTCTCACAACAACCCTGTGAGGTATGTGCCATTACTGTTTATATATTACAGCTAAAGAAACTCAAACATGCAGAGATTAATGACTTGCCCAATATCACACTGCTATTAAGTGAGGCCAAATTCTTGCCACCAGATGCCTTTACCAGGGATTGAAAGAATAGGGTTTATCTGCATTCTTAAAGTAGATCCTTTGTAATTTGCTACTATATTCCCAAGACTTTTCAGTCTTACCTTTGATGCCTTCCTTTTAAGCAAGTCACTTGATTTCTCAGAACCTCATTTTTCTCACCTGTACTATGAGTAGTAACAGATTAGATGATCTCCAAGTTAGGTCCTAGATTTTGCTAATTTGGATACATTTTCTTTTTTCTAATAATTTCAGATGAAATGATTATAGGAAATAGTAATGAGTTGCAGAGAAGAATAGCAGTTGATAGTGGACTGCAACATGTTTAACATATTGCAGGGAGGGAGTAGGGGGAAGAAAGGAGGGAAAAAATTGGAACGTAAGGTTTTGCATAGGTGAATGATGAAACTTATGCAAATGTTTTGAAAATAGAAGACTTAAAAAAAAAGGTAAATGGATTGTCAGTTCAGGTCATATAGGTATGGAATGCATTTGACAATGGAACTGTATGTAAAGGAGGGCCAAGATTGATTGAAAATAATAATTAAAAGTTCTCTCAATTCTAGTTTATTATTACATTATAAACCCAATTCTGAAAAACTAGAGAGAATTCCTATTGCAGCTGTCTTAAGAGCTCACATTGTATGAGACCTTTGATCTCAGAGGCGAGGTGAATGAGGTAGGAAACTCATAGTGTGTGAAAAGAGCTCCATTTTATTTGCCGCACAGCCTTGTTGATAAACATTTTTGCAAGCATAATCAGCATGTGAACGGTAATCAGCACAAGAACAGTAGGCAATCCCCAATCACCATTCAGAGAAGCAGCTCATGGGCATTGCATATGCATGGCATCTGCCAGTGGGAGGAGAACCAATCCAGCAATGTAGCAACCTGCTCATAGGCGAGAGGCCCTGCTCATGAGCAACTAGCTATGATCCTCAGGCTCAACCTATTCCCATGCTGTGCATCAGTGCTCCTTGCTCAACAAGGGCATTTCTGCAACGCGGCAGAAAACTTAGTGTGCACCACAGGTCAAGGTGACCTCGGTACTCCCACTCAGCAGGGTCCCATACCCTAGCAATTCCCCCTTTTTCTCTTTTACATAAAAAGTTTCTTGAGCTGCAACCTCTGAAAAGATGGTGGAGAAAGATCTATAAAAGCATCCTAATATTACAAGGCAACAACAAAGCAATAGCAGCATCACAACAAACGGGACAATCCATGATTCTAATTTTAAACATCATGAAAGAGGTATTGTCAAACCAATGTTTGATTCTTTTTTTCAACAATTTTTTTTTTTTAATTCAAATCCTTATGAGAAGCTTTCTCTATATCAGCGGCTAGTTTATATAAACTTTATGTCACCTTCAATTGTATTATTGAGAAATAAACCATTCAAATGACTCCTGATACTGTCCCAATCATAATCTTGTCCTGTATGATTATACAGCAGAGGGGTTACATAAACCTTTGTATATCTATAATCACATTGTAATTGAGCCTGGAGTTTCAATAACTTTACTTCTGCTCCAATTTCCAATGATACTTCCTTTAAATCTTTTATTGTTCATCTATCTTAGCTTGTTGGGCAAAACCTGCTGAGACATTCCTAGCTTCCTCTCTATATCTAGCTTGTACTATGCTGTTTTATACATTAAATATGGACTTTGCAAGAGACTGATGAAACTGTTAAGTGAAACTAATGGTGATACCTAATATGACACATATGATACATCTCTTTTTTCTAATGGGACTAAGATCTGTTTCCTTCTTTTGTATTATATTATTGAGCATATGATCAGTCTTAGTATGATACATTTTCTCACTTTTTACAGAAAACATTGATACATGAATAATAATAAATGCAGTCTGATTTTCAATTTCATTGTCCAAACAGTTACTGACAGTACAATTCCAACAAGTAACATTGTAAAAATCTAATGTTTCTTTGGTAACAGTTACAGAATCTCCCCACATGAATGCATATTTCCCTCCCAGACAGGCTGTAGTATATAACTGGTATTTAATTCTAGTGCCATTTGTCCAAGAACAAGGACCCAAGATGTTTTCCCATGTGCCAAACTGCAGGCACAATTCTTGAGTGACAAGTGTGTGTCCCGTGGAGACTTTTGCTTTATAAGGGGCCATTATGTAGAAACACTGCTGTAACCCTCCTGCATGGATGAGGGTGTTACTATGACAGGGCATCCCATGTGTGCCCAGCATGTGTGTCACAGTGTACCCCATTCTCCCCATGAAACAATCCTAGGCCATGGTGGGTCCATCATGATAGCCCACCTTTTGGCCTCTATTGCTAATCCTGATTGTATCTAACACAAACCCATATACATATAGAAAGCATCTTTTTAGTGGTCTTAGGGGCATGTCTTCTCCTCCTTTTGGACAGTTGCTTCTTTCTTCTTTTCTTCTGCTGCTTTATAGACAACTCTGAAATGTTTGGTGGGAATCCACTGCTGAAGGTTTTCTCCTATGGAGATACAAGCATATCCTGGCCCCCACATTAGAACCCTGTGGAGTCCCTCCCATTCTTCAGGACCCTTTTTCATTACCATGGTCTCATTCTTAGGGGGCCTTCTTAATGAAGATGAGGTATTGTTTTTGAGTGACTCTCTGTTCATAACTGGACTTAAATCATTTGAATCAAATTTTTTGTAATTTATTATGTACACGGCTTTATCTATGTCTTTCTGAGTGACCCTGCCTCCTCCTCCTTTTTGTTTTTTGATGAATCTCTTCAGGATCTGATTAGCCCTTTCTACAATGGCATGTCCTGTGGGGTTGCAAGGAATCCCAAAAATATGATGTATGGAGAATCCCTGTAAGAACTGTTTTAATATTCTTGAGGTATATGAGGCCATTATCAGTCTTGATAGTGTGTGGGATACCTATAGAGGCAAAATAGTGAAATAAGTGATTTATTACATGTGAAGCAGCTTCTCCTAATTGAGAGGATGCAGATACAAAGCCTGAATAAGTGTCAACTGTAACATGAATGCATGGTTTTCCCATATGTGTAACATCCATTTACCATATATAATTTGGCCTGTCACCTTTGTGGTTAGTCCCCAGCCCTACAGGTCTTTGAAAATTATATGTTGGCACTGAGAAAGCAAATTTATCCCTGTCCTCATGGTGAAGAACAACAAGAATATAAGTAATCCTTAATGTCTATTATCCATAAGGGCTATTCCCTGGGGATAATGTTTGGGAGTGATAAACTTGCCTGTAAAGAACCCATGTCTTCCAAGAGTTTACTTGTCTTGAATGTGTTAACATTCTCCATTTACCAGATTTTTTCTATATAACAAATACAGTAAAGTTCCATGGGTTGTTTGTTTCCTCAATATGTCCTAACTCTTAATTTTTCTTGTACTAATTTATGTACAGCAGCTGTCTTTTCTTTGGTCGGGGCAATTGCTCCACCCATACTGGTGTGTAGGTAGTCCATCATTTTTGAAGCAGTAGAAGCTGCTGCAGCAATGACCCTTCTTAAAAATCTGGGCTGAAGGGGCAGCTAGATGGTGCAGTGGATAGAGCACCCACCCTGAAGTTAGGAGGACCTGAGTTCAAATCTGGTCTCAGTAACTTAATACTTCCTAGCTGTGTGACCCTGGGCAAGTCACTTAACCCCAATTGCCTCAGGGAAAAAAACAACAGTTCTTTTTCATGGTATTTTTTTTTGATAATTCTATACGACTGTGAATCAAAAAGATACAGCCTATAATTCTTAAAATTCAGTTAATCAAAGGACAGTGGAACTATATGAGTAGACTGCAATCCATTACTAATGAAGAATTTTATCAAAGAAGTGAGGTAAGGGATGTTCTCAGAGACTTATATGATTGGAAAAGGAGATGGGTCTTTGATATGACAAGAATGAAAGTTAGTAGATAAACAGACCCTATGAGTCTCCCACCTCATTTATCTAGCCTCTGAGATCAAAGGGCTCATACAAGATGAGCTCTTAAGATGGCTGCAACAATTGGCACCTGAATAGGGACAGGGATAGGGACTTGAAACGGTGCCAGAGCAACCACTTCATGGTCAAGTACTGCTAGTGGTCAAGACAACCTCTAAGGAGGACTCTAGAGGGAGAGCCAAATAGACAGATGTGAAAAGAGCTCCGTTTTATTTGCCGCACAGCCTTGTTGATAAACATTTTTGCAAGCGTAATCAGCACGTGAACAATAGGCAATCCCCAGTCACCATTCAGAGAAGCAGCTCATGGGCATTGCATATGCATGGCATCTACCAGTGGGAGGAGAACCAATCCAGCAATGTAGCAACCCGCGCATAGGCGAGAGGCCCTGCTCATGAGCAACTAGCTGTGACCCTCAGGCTCAACCCATTCCCATGCTGTGCATCAGTGCTCCTTGCTCAACAAGGGCATTTCTGCAATGTGGCAGAAAACTTATTGGGCACTACAGGTCAAGGTGGCCTCTGTAATCCCTCTCAGCAGGGTCCCATACCCTAGCAAATTCCAAATTTTAGAACTATTAATGTTATTTGTCAAATACCTGAAAATACTGGCAAGGAGCTACCTGGCAGGGTCAGTCTTACCTAAACTAAATGTTACTGAATAATCCCTTTTTGTCAAATTATTTATATGTCCTTTACTTTTCATTCATTTCTCTTCCCTTAACAAACACTCTGCTTTATAACCATTCCTATTCCAGTTTCTTCTTTTAAAAACCATTTTACTTTTACCACTAATTCTCTGGTGACACAATTTTCTTTCCTTAAAAATTTTGTGATGTTATCATTTTCTAGTCAGGTGACAAAAAAGACAAGGTTCTGGAATTAAATAATCATCAGGTTAATGAACTGTAATTGGTAAGTCATTGTTTGGAAGGAAGCATTAAAATAATCAAGTGTTTATTTAATCAATCATTATCAATTTTAACTCTATATTTTTTTGGGAGAGGAAGGGATCCAGTAGCAAAATTAGCTTTTAATCTTAACATTAAGTATCATTACATTATTTCTCATAAATGCTTCAATGAATTTAGATGACACAGTGGATAGAGCACTAGGCCTAGATTCAGGAATGCCTGAATTGAAATTTGGCCTCAGACTTACTTCTGTGACTTTAGGCAAGGCACTGAACCTCTTTTTGCCTCAAGATTTCTCAACTACAAAATGGAGGTAATAAAAGCACCTACTTCCCAAGGTTGTTTTATGAATCAGATTAGATAATCGCTTGTAAAGTGTTTAGGTGCAGTGCCAGGCACATAGTAATCACTATATAAAGGTTAGCTTTTATCATCATCTTATCAATGGGCATACTCTCCCTAGCAATGCAAATTGCACCTCATATGTTCCTTGCATTGTGCAAAATGCTGTATATTAGAAAAGATCTCATAGCTAAACCAGAAGGTGCTAACTCATCTTATTAACCATCCAGTTAAAACAACAAATACACTTCAAAAAAAAAAAAAATTTAAGTGCATTTTCTATTCAAGGCACAAATCAAAAGGTCAAAAAGATACTTGTCCAAAAAGGAAATCCACGTAGCCAACCTTATAAGCCTTATATAACTTAAATGTCAACACATTTGACATTATATACAACAAAACAGTAAGTTTAGGAAAAAAGATTTTTAAGGAGCAAATGCCCCATTTCCATGATCTAAACTGTTAAGTTTAATTATCATTCAAAGAAATTCTTTTAGTCCTTCTGATGATCCATAAGGAAACAATAATCATTTCCAAATTCTCTGAGGCAATGAAGTCAGAAGCTGGCATACATACGTAAGCCTTTGTGAACTGCAAAATATTAAATTTTATTTTATTTATAAAAGGAGGAATTATCAGTGTTTCTTTGACAGATAAAATTTGTGGAAAAGTAAACATTGAAATTTTGTTTCATTTTTAAAAACCTCACAAGTTTTTACTTACTAAGAAATTACTGTTGGTTAATATTGTCAGCCATACATCTTGGCATGACCCTGTTATGTTTCAAGTTTTCAATTGTAGATGATATCAGCTTCCATTTTTATTTTATTTTAGGGTCTTTCAGAAGATAAGAATGTGAAAGATGTTCTGCTGAAACATTTCCATGCCAGTAAAGACCTCCGATCATTGCATATGCTACTGGTTTGTATCCATTTGAATCATTGCCTTTCTCTTTATGGAATTATGTATAATTGTTTATCACTTTCTTTCATAAATTAATTGGATTTTGGAAACATTTTTTCAAGTATTTTAAATATAGAGACTTCTGATAAAGCTACTTTCTTTTCTAAGAATATTCAATAATTATAAGAAGAAAAATTAATATGGAAAATAACTTTTGAAAATGTGGAACTCTTAATTCATTGTCTTCAAGTCCCTTTTCCAAGATATACTATCTATAATATCTTCTTTACTGGCTTCTTATCTTATTTTTATACTCTCTTTCTTATGCCCATTTTAAAGGACAAAATCTGTTTTCTCCATGCAATTGCTAACTGGCAAACAAACATTAGAAATCTCAGATCTCCAAAGGCTTAGTAAGATTTTGCTGCATTCTTGTGAATTAGTTTTTATCAGTTCATTTAACAACTTTTTGTTATTCTTGGAGAGTAACTGTTGCTTTTGAAAAACTAGTTAAATATCTGTTTCACGGCACTTAAAAGTACCACAATCCTGACACCTTTCCTACTGTGATTGAAATGATAATGGTATATTTCAGTCAAGTTTTTTGGGTTTTTTTTGTTTTTTCATATTGTAAGTTGGAGGTTTTGCTTTTTCCTTTTTATGCACCTTTTTTTTGGCATCACATTAGAAATAAGTATAAAAAAAATATACTTCTTTACTATAGAAGTGAATACATAGAAAAGTCTTTTCTCTTATTTATTTGAGATAGTTCCTATGGATCAAAACAATGACAATATCTCAATTTCAGGTGTTAAAAATGAACTCTTCAATTTATTTTTACATGATTTTAGTGTCCTTTGAAAAGTCTGATTAAATTAGTGTCATGAAGCTATTTAGGATTTAGTTTGTAAATAGCAAAATGTCCTCAAAAATATAGAAAAGACCTTACTTAGTTAATTATTTTTCCTTCTTTTGAAAATAAAATTGTACTGAGGTGATTTAATGAAAGGAAGAACTTAAAAAAATAAAAACTCTATGAAAAAACTATAGGATTGATTACAGGTCTGCCTTTTGTCAAGTCTTTTATCAAGATTTCAAATGTCTTCTGTGATGGAGACTTCTGGTGTTTAACATTTTTGTACCATAGGACCCATCACAATGCTTCATATAAAAATATCATAGAGCTTGAGTGAGCTTTAGAGGCCATAAGTTTTAACTCTTCTCATTTTGTAGATGGGGAAAAAAGCCCAGAAAGGGTCTTAGGTAAGTGATTTGTTTAAAAGATTTGCTTAGTCACAAAAGCAAGTAAATGTCAAAGATTTTAGTTGAATCCAGGTCTTCCTGATTTCAGATCTAGCACTATTCACTATATGTTAAG
Source organism: Myrmecobius fasciatus (assembly GCA_023553655.1). Taxonomy (NCBI): domain Eukaryota; kingdom Metazoa; phylum Chordata; class Mammalia; order Dasyuromorphia; family Myrmecobiidae; genus Myrmecobius; species Myrmecobius fasciatus. Next base: position 301,242 of record JAJPUD010000137.1, read on the forward strand.
CATAATTTAATTGAGAGATAACAAGTATGAAGGTATAGTGTTTGAACAGTAAGATAATTTATTGACAAAAATTTCCCATCCCATTTTAAAATTTTTTCAATTATAAAAATACAACTTTTTGCATTTGAATATTTGACACCCTATTTGTTATTGTCAGCTGGAAGCTTTGAGCTTTCTCTTTAATACACTTTACTTAATTTTAGAGTATACTTTCCTCAAGGACAAGGACATGTTTTTTACTTTTCTTTGTACTCCAGCATTTGGCAGAGAGTGAGATCTTAACAAATGCTTGGTGATTGGCTAACATCACAATATATACCTACTTCACTTGCAGTTGCATTTTCTGGCATTAAAAGTATTTATTTATTAAAATTGCCTTTTATAAATATATTTTTATAGTAGTTTTTTCCTAAGCAACTGTGTAGCCTATAATCCTAGTCCCAGCTCTGAATATGGAGAATTTTTTTTTTCTTTAAACAAAATCTGTGGTTTTATTTGTAGTAGGGATTGAAATGAAGAAACTCCTCCTAATGCAGATGAGCACTTGTTCTTCAACTAAAAGTTCTAAATGTATGCAGTGAGTTCCAAGAGAAAAGGTTAGTGACTTGCCCAAGACCACAGTCAAAACTTGAACTCTAGGTCTTCCTGATAGAAAAGATAGCACTCAACAACAACAACAACAACAAAAAAGCAATACTCCCTTTGTATGTACTACTAGAGTAAAAAAAATCATTTGCTTATAAAATGGGTAGAATACAATAGCAGCTACATTTTCACTAGGGTGTATGTTTTCTGCACATGTTAGTTCTTAAAATTAACTTACATTTCTTTTTCTACAATGGGGCTATTTAAATAATGTATTTCCTCTTCTATTAACTTGGGCAATGTATATTTTTGTAAATATTCCTCCATTTCATTTAGATTATCAAATTTATTGGCACAAAGTTGGGCAAAGTAGTTCTTAATTATTGCTCTAATTTCTTCTTCATTGGTGGAAAGTTCTCCCTTTTCATTTTTGAGACTAGCAATTTGGTTTTCTTTCCTTTTTCTAATCAGATTAATGAAAGGTTTATCTATTTTGTTGGTTTTTTCATAAAATCAACTTTTAGTTTTATTTATTAATTCAATAGTTTTCTTATTTTCAATCTTATTAATCTCCCCTTTTATTTTCATAATTTCCAGTAAGTATTAGAAAATGGTTAGTAAAACGTTCATTGGTCTGGCCTTGTGATTTCCCTAGTGTTGAAAACCATTGGGGAAACCTCTTCATATTGGCAGTTTATCTTTATCTTGTAGTCTTAGAGAATTAACTGGTATCAATAAAAGCTTAAGTAACTTGAACCATAGTCACAAGCAGAACCTAAAATCCTGATTCGAGGTTTGTTCCTTTAACCAATATGCTACCAATTTTTCTCTCAGTTTAGTAAAATAACAAAAATTTTTAAACCTTTTGCTAAAACATCATCAGTTTCATTTAAAGGAGCACCACCAACCTTTTAAATTCTCAGACTAAGTTTGTGTGTTCTACATTTCTGCCAGAAAACTTTAGTCAGTGAACTAATTAATAAAGTTCTGCTTTGAATGGACTATATCTCATAGTTTTTACTAATTTTTTCTTAAATATTATTTTATTTTTTCCACTTAAGAAAATTTTAAAATTCATTTAAAAAAAATCTTTTCATTTCAAATTTTTTCCCTCTGACCCTTCTTTCTCCATAAAAGGGAAAGCATTTTAAATAAGTTACATATGTGCACATGTAAAACATTTCCATTTTAGGCCTGCTGTGAAAGAAGAAAAAGCAAAAAACAAACAGACAAAAAAAAAAAAACATGAAGATAAAGTGAAATCAGTGTGCTTTGATCTGCATTCAGATTTCATCGGCTATTTTTTTCTGTATGGGGATAGAATTTCCCATTATAAGTCCTTTGGAATTGTCTTAGATCTCACTGCACTGATGAAAAGATCTAAGTTATTCACAGTTGCTATACTGTGATTTGTTTTCCTGGTTCTTTTCTACTTCACTTTGTATCAGTTCATGCAAGCCTTTCCAGATTTTTCTGGAATTATCACTTATTCTTTCTTTTTCACCCCCACTTAATATTTTAATTTTTTTTCAATTACATGTGAAGATAATTTTCAACATTCACATTTTCCTTTTTTTTTCTCCCTCACTTTCAGCCTTCCCAAGATAACAAGCAATTTGATATAGATTATACATGTACAGTCATGTTAAACATGTTTGTACATTAGTAATTAACATTCAGATTCTGTGGTTCTTTCTTTGGATGCGATTAGCATTTTCCATTATCAGTTTTCCATCATCTCTTGGAATTGTCTTGAATCATTGTATTGCTGAGAGAGCTAAGTCTATCCTTGATCATCACACAGTGGTGGTGTTACTGTGTACAGTGTTCTCCTGGTTCTGCTCACTTCACCCAGTATCAAGTCATTTAAGTCTTTCCAGGTTTTTCTGAAATCTACCTGCTTATTATTTCTTATACAACAATAGTATTCCATAATTTGTTCAACCATTCCCCACTTGATGGGCATTGCCTCAATTTCCAATTCTTTGCCACCACAAAGGGAACTGCTATACTTTTTTTTTTCCCATGTAGGTCCTTTCCCCCTTTTTATCATCTCTTTGGAATACAGACCCAGTAGCGGTATTGCCTAGATTAAAGGGTATTAAGTTTAGTTGTCCTTTAAGTTTTCCTCTCCAGAATGGTTGAATCAGCTCACAACTTCACCAAGAGTGCATTAATGTCCAGTTTTCCCATGTCTTCTGCAGTATTTATCATTTCCCTTTTCTGTCATAGTAGCCAATCTGAAAAGTATAAGATGGTACCTCAGCATTGTTTTAATTTGCTTTTTTCTAATTAGTAGTGATTTAGAAGAGTTTTTCATATGACTGTAGATAGCTTTGATTTCTTCATCTGAAAACTGCCTGTTGAAGTCCTTTGACCATTTATCAATCAGATAATGACTTGTATTCTTATGAATTTAATACAATTCTCTGTACATTTGAAAAATAGCAGACAATTGCTATTAAAAAATTATTTCCCAGTTTTCTTTTAATCTTGGTTGCATCAGTTTTGTTTGTGCTAAACCTTTTTAATTTAATCAGAATCATTCATTTTATATTATAAGGCTCTCTATCTTTTATTCTAAAACCTGGGTTAAATAAGAACAATTACACTCTATGATTGACCTATTAAAGACACTTAGATTAATTATCTTAACTCTTTTCACTTCTTAGCAATGAATATAAGTAGGGAATGCAATCAGAGAGGCATGAAGTAATATGAGTTACTCCAAGAGTCACAAAAAGCTATCAGTACATGTAGTTATCACCATGATATCCGACAATGCCATTTCTGTATAAAATGATGAATGAGAAAGCTAGAGGAAGAACTTTTAAAAGCAAGAGGGGGTTGGAAGTCAGAGGGAACAGCAGTGAAAAAGCTGGACTACCTGTACTTGGAAGAGAAAGTTATACTTTCATCAGATTAATTGTGACAAATCTAATGCCCTATTTTTTTATCTTTATCCTACTTGACTTCTCTGCAGCTTTTAAAGTAGTTCATCCCCACCTTCCCAATTCTGACAGTATTTCTTCCTCAAGTGTTCCTCTGTCCTCATTCTCTTTCCACCCCTACTTTCAGTTCAGAAATTTTGTTTAATTGGGTTTATGAATTCTTTAAAGGATTGGAGAAAGAGAATAATGGCAGATCTTCTAGTTAGGAGAATAGTGTTGTTTGGGTTGATCAGCAAGCATTCATTATTAAGTAGTTATTTAGTGCCAGATGTATGTTTTACTAAGCACTGAAGATAAAAAGACAATTATGAGATAAATACTTTGTTTCTAGAAGGTTACATTCTGTTTCTAGAGACAGTACATAACAATAAAACCACTGTGGTTTGGGAAAGGGAACATTAGCAGATGGAAATGAGAATGGAGAGTGAGGAAAAAAGCTTTTTGTAGAAGGTGAGACATGATCTGAGGTATGATAAAGGAATGGAAATGTAAGAATGAAGATTGTACATGAAGCCAGTGTGGTCCAAATTACAATTCAGGTAGCATTGTATGTATAAAACATCTGGAAAGGCACGAAGGGACTAGGTAGTGAAAAATTTTAAATGCTAAAAAGATGACAAGAAAGTTTGTTGAGTTGTGTGATTACATGATCAGATTTGTACATTGGGTAAATTTCTTTGTCATCTTGGGTAAAAGATAGATTTGAATAGGGAAAGAGGTGACAGAGATGAAATGGGATGCTATTACATTAGCTGTATTACAGCTAAATTAGACATTTCATACTCATTGTCCTAGAGACATATCAAAGTCATTATGTCTAAAACTGAACTAATTTTTTCCTCTGACCCCTCTCATCTTCCAGACTTGACAACAACCAGTCTCTCAATCTTTGTCATCCTTGACTCCTTATTCTCACTTTCAGTTATCTAATCATTTGCTAAATCTTGTCATGTCATTTATGCCTCCATTCTTAGTTCAGGCTCTCTGCCTTAAGTCTTTAAGGAGCTTTGTTATTATTCCCTGTGTTTAACTTACATTGGTGATTTGTCTTTTGTAATGTTTACTGTATTACTTTCTTTTAAATAGAGCAATATAATTTTCACAACAATTGCTGTTAGTATGAAAACACACATTTCCTTTTTCTAACATTATAAATGATACTTGATCTTATTTTTATGCATAAAACCAACAATACTTTCATGGAATAATTTTGATTTAGCAAAGAGTGACTTGGAAATGTTTTGTCTAGGAACTAGTGAAATGTACTGGAGTTTTGGAAATTGGAATTATGGAACTGTTTCCTCTTCCAGGAACCCCAGGTCTTTTTAAGAATTTGCTAATGATTTGCTACCTTGAATAACTACTTCATATAGCTGCACTTTGAAATTCCTATGTAGCAATTCTAGGTGTTTAGTTTCTTAGCCACTTTTGTGTTTTAATATTGATTCTAAAGTGCCTAATATACCCAGTGATGGTATATGAAAGCCTTTATTGTTACATAATTATATTTAGTTTGAATTTAAAAAAAAAACCCTCATCAGAAAACATATAATACAAACTAATTCTCACGCAGATAATTATATTGAGGTTTAGAAAAAATTCACAAGTTACCTTTCTCTCACCTCTCCCTCTATTTCTTTCCCTTTCTGCCTTATTCTTCCATATACCATATCTTGCTCTACTGTCCTATTTTATGTTCTGTTGATTTTCCTATAACTATCTCTTCCCTCCATTCTGACCTCTTTTCAAGCCTCCTAACACAGATTTCTTTATTCTTATAATAGTCTCCCTTCTCTAAATGGTCGTTTAAAATAGTACAAAATTACTCTATCTCAAGTATAGTTTTGATTGCATACCAACTTAGAGTCCTTCAATGAATCCCACTACCCTCATCCCTTGCCTACTGAGTAAAGCTTTTATTTTTGCCTGTTATTCAGAGTCCTCGACTATTTGGCACCAATCTCTTTTTTTTTTTTTTTTTTTTTAACACCATCATGAACTCGTGTGAGTTAAACTAGATTACTGAAACCTGCTACCTCAGTTGCTAGTGTTCTGTTTGTTTGGAATTCTTATCCCTTCTACCTGCTCTCAGATTTTGCTAATTTCCTATTCATCCTTAAGGTATTAAAACACAAAGGTTACTTAGGGAACTAACAATTAGAATTTTTATAATCCTATTCATATTTAAAGTATCATGTTGAAATTTTTTAAACTAGAACAAAAATCTATATTCTTTTATCTTTCAGCCTAATTTCATATCTTTTTTTTTGAATTAAACAGAAATGTCCAGTCCTTTTACCTGACAGTCCAAAACAATATATGAAGAAAATTAATTTGTCTTATAATTTTCAGGTTAAATATAACTAATTCCTTCTGCTGTTTTTCAAATAAAATGGATTGCAGTTTATCATCCAAGTTCTTTGTTAGACATGTTCCTTTGGTTTATCAATATTCTTTTTAAATGTGTGCTCTCAGAATTTAACAGTTCTTCCTTCCAATTGTATCCTAAGCAAATCAAATTATTAACTCCTGTATTCTAGATATTATACTTCTCTTATTTTGTAAATAGCTTCACATCTTTAGTTTAAAGTGAATTTGCAGTCTACTAAAACCTCTATTTTTAACAGTAATTTCATTTAAGCTTTACCTTTTCTATCTCTTACATAGTTCTGTGGGATTTTATCTTTATCCTTTTGTTTTAACGTAACTTTCTGATCTATCAAGATCTTGATTTTAGATTCCATAATCTACTAATTAACCTTCTTTCTCTCTATGCCAACTTCATTTAACAAGCATGCCTTTTCTTAAATAGTATCAAATTCAGAGCTTTCTGGGATGATATAAGAATATCATTGGATGGTTAAATCAGCTATGGTTTCTATTGTCCACAGGTCTAAGTCTGTCTTTAGTTATCAGCAGATTGCTTACAGATCTTGGATAGAGTACCGGTCTTGGATTTGAGTTTAAATCCAGTCTCAGACACTTGACACTTTGTAGCTGGACAAGTCACTTAACCCCAATTGTCCCAGAGATAATAAGATAGTAAATAATATTATTTAATAATAATTTACATGAATAATTTAATAAAGTTGATTTTGATAAAAGGGGATCAGAGGTTGAGACAGATTGGAATCTCTTCAGGCTATTTGTGGTTGTTGACCTGGCATTACTACTGAAAGTAGGAGTATAGGTCTAGGCCAAGATGGTGGAGTGAAGATGCAAATTTCTGTGTCCTCCTCTGACCTTCTCTCAAATCAACAGAAAATAAGCCTCTGAACTGATTTTTAAGTTAAAGAACCCAGAAATATTTGGACTAAGAAACATTTCTTGCAGAAGTTAGCTTTGAAGAGCTTCATACCAGGTCAATAGGGCCCAGGGTTGATCAGTTTGCCAGGTGCAGCTCCTGAAGAGAGGTCAGAAAACTGGGCGGGACTCAGCTCAGTGTGGCAGAAATTCCAAACACCTTGGAAGTATATCTGAGGCACTCGGGACACTCTGCCCTAATTGTGGGCAGGTGCTTGGCAGATCTGCCTTTTATAAAAGGTGGATTGGAACCCTGTGCAAAAACAAAGTCCTAGCCTGACTGGCCCAGCACCGGAAGTTAATTGGCAGAATTGCCCCAGGGCAAACTACCACAACCACTACTTCTCAGCTTTAAACAGACCCCAAGCTTTTTTTAATTAATTAATTATTTTTTTAATATGAGTAAGAAGCAGAAGAGAGCTTTCACCATAGACAGCTTGGAGAGAAATAAGGGCAGACCTCAGATCCCAAGGTTCCTAAAGGGAAAGCAACCCCAGAGGAAGCCACAAAGGGAGACATGAGGTGGTCCCCATTTCACAAGGCCTTCCTGGAAGACTACAAAAAGAATCTCAAAATGAGAGCTAGATGAATGGGGAAATGAATTGAGATCAGTGCAAGAAGCCCTCCAAAAGAGATATGATAAAGACACCAATTTACTGAAAAACAAAATTGGTGAATTGGAAATAGACAACAATGCACTGAAGAACAAAATTGGTGAATTGGAAATATACAGTGATGCATTGAAAAACAAAATTGGTGTAGTGAAAATAGACAACAATGCATTGAAAAACAAAATTGGTGAAGTGGAAAAAGTATGTAATGAACAAATTGGCCAGTTAGAAAAGGAGCTGAAAAAGGTAACCGAAGAAAACAATACATTAAAAATTGGAACTGAACAAATGCAAGTGAATGACTCAATAAGACTTCAAGAATCAGTCAAGCAAAAGCAAAAAAAATGAAAAAATAGAAGAAAATATTAAATATCTCCTAGGAAAAACAACAGACTTGGAAAGATAGATCTAGGAGAGACAATCTAAGGATTATTGGACTTCCTGAAAGCCATGATGAAAAAAAGAATTTAAACACTATCTTCCAGGAAATCATGAAAGAAAACTGCCCTGAGGTTTTAGAACTAGAAGGCAAAATCACCATCGAAAGAGTTTACCAATCACCTCCTGAAAGAGAACCCAAAATTAAATCCCCAAGGAATATCATGGCTAAATTTCAGGACTCTCGCACCAAGGAAAAGATATTGCTAGAAGCTAGAAAGAAACAATTCAAATACCGAGGATCTATAATTAGAATCACACATGATCTGTCAGCCTCCACATTGAAAGATTGAAGGGCCTGGAAACAGATATTCCGAAAGGCAAAGGAACTTGGACTACAGCCAAGAATAACCTATCCAGCTAGAATGAGCATTATCCTCCAGGGAAGAAGATGGTCATTTAATGATATAGGTAAATTTCACCTATTTCTAATGAAAAGACCAGATCTGAACAAAAAAAAAAATTGACCTCCAAATACAGAACTCAAGAGAAGTATAAAAAGGTAAAAAGGAAAGGATTCTTGAAAACTATATTTCTTCTATGGGAATACTTAAAAGATTGGGGGTATAATTTGATATTACTTTGATAATATGAAAAAGAAAACTAGAGAGGAAAAAGAAAACTAGAGAGGAAAAGGCTATCATACTGGGCTGGGGGAAAGAGGGAAAAAGTGGTAAAATAAGGTTTTTTAAAAAGGAGGTAAAAATAAGGTAAAATCTCACGAAGGGGCAAAGAAAACCTGATATAATTGAGGGAAAGAAGGGAGGGAGATGAGCATTGTGTAAATCTTACTCTCATCAGATTGGGCTCTCAAAGAGTATATCAGACACATTTGGTTTCACAGAGAAACGTGCCCTTCCTTATAGGGAAATGGAAGGGAAAGGAGGAAAAGAAAGGGATAGACAAATAGAAGGGAAAAATGGAAGAATCAGGGGAAAGGCGTAAAAGGGGGAGGGGCTCTAAAGGGAGGGGAGGATTGTTTGGGGGAGGTGGTCATCAAAAGCAAAATACTGGGGAGGGGGGAAGGGAGAGAGAAAGAAAGAGAATAACATAATGGGTAAATAAGATGGCAGGATATACAGAATTAGTTATTTTAACTGTGAATGTGAATGGGATGAACTCTCCCATAAAGTGGAAGCATATAGCAGACTACAATTAAAAACCAAAATCCAACAATATGTTGTTTACAAGAAACACATCTAAAGCATAGAGACACATACAGGGTGAAGGTAAAAGGTAAAATCTATTATGAACAAAAAAAAGCAGGAGTAGCAATCCTGATCTCAGATCAAGTAAAAGCAAAGATAGATCTAATCAAAAGAGATAAGGAAGGAAACTATATTTTACTAAAGAGTACCATAGATAATGTAGCAATAACAATACTAAATATATATGCACCAAGTGGTATAGCATCCAAATTCCTAGAGGAGAAATTAAGAGAGATGCAAGAAGAAATAGACAGCAAAACTATACTAGTGGGGGATCTCAACCTTGCTCTCTCAGAATTAGATAAACCACAAAATAAATAAGAAAGAAATTAGGGAGGTAAACAAATTGTTAGAAAAGTTCGGTATGGAGGGGGCGGAGCCAAGATGGCGGAGTGAAAAGGTGACTTTCTGCCTCTCCTCCGATCTTCTCTCAAATCAACAATAAAATAAGCCTCTGAACTGATCTTCAAGTCAACGACCTCAGAAATATTTGGGCACGGTTCTCTGGAGAACTTCATATCAGGTTAGTCGGACTCGGACAGAGAGATAAATAGACGACAACTGTGCAGGCCGGAAGTGAGGGTGGGACTCAGCTCGGCTCATCATGGAAGAAATTCCAAACTCCAAACTCCAAATTCCAAACACCTGGAGTTTATCTGAGGCACTCGGGACACTCTGCCCTGATTGGGGACAGGTGTTCTGGCAGACTTGCCTTGTTTAAGGAGTAATTCGGACTTAGTCCTAGCCCCCACTGGCCCAGCACCTTAAGTCAACTTGCCGAAGTGCCCCAGGGCAAAGCGTCTTCAGCCGAGGTTTTTTTTTTTTTTTTTTTCCCTACCTTAAAAAGATATCCACTCTGTCTAAAAAAAAAAAATGATGAAGAAGCAAAAGAGAGCTCTCGCCATAGACAGCTTTTATCAAGGCAAAGAAACGACCTCAGATACAGAGGTTTCTTTAGACAAAAATCCAGAAAAAAACAGCCACGACCATCACTGGTCCCCGTTTCAAAAGGCCTTTCTGGAAGATTGCATAAAGAACCTCAAAAGAGAGCTGGAGGATAAATGGGAAAATAAATTGAAATCAGTGCAAGAAGGATACAGTATCTTGCAAGGATATGATGCTCTGCAAAAGAGATATGAAAAAGACACCAATTTATTAAAAATAAAATTAATGAAGTGGAAAAAGAGTGCAGTGAACAAATTGGCCAGTTACAAAAGGAACTTAAAAAGGTAACTGAAGAAAACAACACTTTAAAAATAAGAATTGAACAAATGCAAGTGAATGACTCACTAAGACTTGAAGAATCAGTCAAACAAAAACAAAAAAATGAAAAATTAGAAGAAAATATGAAATATCTCCTAGGAAAAACAACTGACTTAGAAAATAGATCTAGGAGAGACAATCTAAGGATTATTGGACTTCCTGAAAGCCATGATCAAAAAAAGAATCTGGACACTATCTTCCAGGAAATCCTGAAAGAAAACTGCCCTGAGATTGTAGAATCAAAGGGCAAGATCGCCATTGAAAGAATTCACCGATCACCTCCTGAAAGAGACCCCAAAATTAAAACTCCAAGGAATATCGTGGCTAAATTTCAGGACTATAGCACCAAGGAACAGATTCTGCTAGCAGCTAGAAAGAAACAATTCAAATACCGAGGATCAATAATTAGAATCTGTCAGGATCTGTCAGCTTCCACACTGAAGGATCGAAGGGCCTGGAACCAGATATTCCGAAGGGGAAAGGAACTTGGATTACAGCCAAGAATAACCTATCCAGCTAGAATGAGCATTATCCTCCAGGGAAGAAGATGGTCATTCAATGATATAGGTGAATTTCACCTATTTCTAATGAAAAGACCGGATCTGAACAAAAAATTCGACACCCAAACACAGAACTCAAGAGATGCATAAAAAGGTAAAAAGGAAAGGACTCTTGAGAACTTTATTTTTACTAGGGGGATACTCAAAGTTTGGGGGTATAATTAACTAAATATTACTTTGATAACATGAAAAAGAGAACTAGAGGGGAAAAGGTTGTCATACTGGGGAAAAGAGGGAAAAAGTGGTAAAACAAGATCTAAAAAAAAAAGGAGGTAAAAACAAGGTAAAATCACTTGAAGAGGCAAAGAAAACCTAATATAATTGAGAGAAAGAGGGGAGGGAGACGAGCACTGTGTAAATCTTACTCTCATCAGGTTGGGCTCTAAAAGTGTATATCAGACATTCGATTTCACATAGAAACTTGTCTGTTGCTAGAGGGAAGTGGGAGGGAAAGGAGGAAAAGTAAGGGACAAACTAATAGAAGGGAAAATAGAAGAATCAGGGGAAAGGAGTAAAAACAGGGGGAGGGGATCTAAAGGGTGCAGTATTGTTTGGGGGAGGGGGTCATCAAAAGAAAAGTTCAGTATGATAGATCTTTGGAGAAAATTGAATGGAGACAGTAGGGAGCTGACTTTTTTTCTCTGTGGTTCATGGAACTTATACAAAAATTGACCATGTGTTAAGGCATAAAAACCTGAAAATCAAATGCAGAAAGGCAGAAATAGTAAATTCATCTTTTTCAGATCATGATGCAATAAAAATCACATGCAATATAAGGCCAGGAGAAAATAGACCAAAAGTAAATTGGAAATTAAATAATCTAATCCTAAAGAATGAATGGGTGAAAGAGCAAATCATAGACACAATCAGAGGTGTTTTTTTTTTTTTTTTCCAATTCATTGGGCCATCTTTTTTTGATGTTTGTTCACTAAGATCTTTTATTTTTGGATCTGTCCATCCTTCCTTCTTCCTTCCCTCTTTTTCCCAATCCTACTTGTGCAATGAGAATTCTGTAGACACTGTTTTATAGTTCTCCTGACTTGCAACTACAGATTTGAAGTATTTCTATTTATGAGCAACATAAATAGATCATAGTAATCTATTGCCAAATCTACTTTTTTTTCTAACTTAATTGAATTGTCACCTATCATAGAATGTTTATCTTTATCCTTACTATATTTGTGTCACAGAAAGAAATATCTTTCCTCCTTTCTGAGGTTAAACTTTACTCTTTTATATTTGTTACCTCTCCTTCGTTGTCTTCCCTTTCTTTCACCTCTTGATATAGGCATTCCTCTAGGACTTTATTCTCTGTCCTCTTTTCTTTCCCTTTCCTTCTTCCTTTTTTTTTTCTCTGTCGTCCCTTTTATTTCTCTCACCCCCCCCACCCCCAATGCTCAGTTTTTTTAACTCTTACCTTTATGCAAATGATTCTTAAATATTGCCTCCTTCCATAGTTCCAGATACTTAAATCTTCCATAAAGTCATACACTCTCACTTTTCAGAGTGTTTTCTATAATCCCTTGGAGATCCCCTAAGATTCTATTGGAGCTCTACAGGTCAAAACTAAGATATTATTTGCATATTAAAATGTACCTCTCTTCCCCCACTACATATCTGCCTTAACCTATTGCCACAGATTGAATGCAAAAGCATTGTGGTCAATGACAGTAAGATCAAGAGCATGACCATTTTTCTCTGTGTGTTTGAGATGGGATGGAGATTTAGGTCATAAAAAAGGAGCTAATTAAGGAATTGAGTAAGTGGTAAGAGTATTTCAGAGATAGAATAAATGTTGCCGAAGTGCCATTTCCTTCTTCCTTCTTTTCCTCCCCCTTCCCACCCCTCACCCCCTCAAGTCCCAGATTAGGGCATAAATTGGGCAGGAAGAGAAAGAATATGAGCCAAGTACTGAACTGAGGGAGAAGGGAAAGCAATCTGCAGATATGTGGGCAACAGATACCAGGATTTTGATGGGGTTGAAGAGGTGGATTGTATGGAGTCAAAGGAGAGGATACTGAATGAAAGAAACTGAAAGTAACCATTGGGAGCAAGGAATATTCCAGTTGCCCATTTTCAGTCGGTGAACTCAGGAATGAATGAAGGTACATCCAATGCTGGAAGGCAACCAGGAAGGCTGTTCATTGAGGGAGTCGGTCTCAGTGAAAGCAAGAAGATGGAACGAATGGAAAAGGAAAATATTTAAAGTAAAAGCAGCTTTGGTGCCTCTGGAGCAAATATTCCAGGGACACAGTGGAAGTATTGAGGAGTTTTTCATTGGATTTGGGAATAAGAAGGCTAAAGGAGATGGGGAGCAAGTTTTGGATGATGTCCTATAGGATTTCAAAATCACAGACAAGTGAAGTGTATGGCCAGGTAAGTATGCTAATCATTAAGTTAAAGACACATTTTCTCATTCCAGTGGAGGCTAGCTATTAGGCAGGAAGCAAGCATGGCACTAGATAGAAGATGTGCACTTTTTTTTTTTTAATACTTTTTATTTGCAAAACATATGTATGGGTAATTCCTAAACATTAACCCTTACAAAGCTTTCTGTTACAGATTTTTCCTCCCTACTCTCCACCCTTCCCCTAGATGGCAGGATATCCACTACGTGATAATTATGTTAGAATACTTAAGAAATAAAATATATGTATAGTTATTGCCACACGTCATTTTTTTGTGCAGGAGAAATCGTATCTACAAGAAAGAATAATCTGATAAAGGAAATACAATGCAAGCAAACCTCAATAGAGAACATGAAAATTTTATGTTGTGGTCCACATTTCACATCCCTCTCTCTGGGTGTATATGGCTCTCTTCACTGAATAATTGGAACTGGTTTGAAACATTTCATTGTTGAAGAGAGCCATGTCCATCAGAACTGATCGTCATATAGTACTGTTGTTGCCGTGTATAATGATCTCCTGGTTCTGCTCACTTCACTAAGCATCAGTTCATTCAAGTCTCTCCACACCTCTCTGAAATCATCCTGCTGGTCGTTTCTTACAGAGCAATAATATTCCATAACATTCATATACCATAATTCAGCCATTCTCCAATTGATGGGCATCCTTTCAGTTTGCAGTTTCTAGCCACTACAAAAAGAGCTGCCACAAACATTCTTGCACATGTGGGGCCCTTTCCTTCTTTTGTGATTTCTTTGGGATATAAGCCCAATAGAAACACTGCTGGGTCAAAGGGTATGCATAGTTTGATAACTTTTTGAGCATAGCTCCAAATTGCTCTCCAGAATGGTTGGATCCATTCACAGCTCCACCAACAATGCATCAGTGTCCCAGTCTTCCCACATCCCCTCCAACATTCATCGTTATCTTTTCCTGTCATTTTAGCCAATCTGACAGGTGTGTAGTGGTACCTCAGAGTTGTCTTAATTTGCATTTCTCTGATCAGTAGTGATTTGGAGCACCTTCTCATATAATTATAGTTTTAATTTCATCATCTGAAAATTGTCTGTTCATATCCTTTGACCATTTGTCAATTGGAGAATGGCTTGAATTCTTATAAATATGAGACAATTCTTTATATATCTTAGAGATGAGACCTTTATCAGAACCCTTAAATGGAAAGATGATTTCCCAATTTGATGTTTCGAAGGTGTGCAGTCTTAAGGAAAGTTCTCCCACCATCTTCCCCACAATTTCTCCTATTTTCTTCCCTTTCGAGACTTCTCCTTGTACTCCTGGAGTCTGGAGAACATTTAGGAGAATGCCAGCCATGTGGAAAGGACCCTGTTTTCTTCCTCTCCCTCCAGGAAGTGTAGAATCACCACAGATTGAAGACCTTGCCGCTTTTTTTTTTTTTTTTTTTTCCTTCTGGAGTTTGGAGACAAGCAGCTACATAGTTAGAGACAGAAGCATTTTAAAGGTCTCAAAGTGTTGTGCTCATGAAGCTGGCCTGCCAGACTACCAGGCTAGACAGAGCTAATCTAGCTACATATGGTAAGCATAGCCACCTATAGACTGCTCAGTTGGTGATAAATTCTTTGACCATGACAATTCAGTAATTGCCAAACTGCAAAGTAACCCTCAGTTCTATGCTTCTCTACTTTTAAGTAACATGGCAGGGTGTTGAAGGGGACCAGGTTTATTAAGAATCAATGAATTTATAGTTAGTGTTGATATATTTCTTTCATTCCTGCCACTCTAAATGTGAAGCTCTTGTCTATTAAATTGTATCGACATAGACATTGATGCTATGGGTTGAAGCTAAGTAAAAGAATGAAAGTTTTTCTTTCAAGAGGCAAATTAGCAAGATGGTAAAATTTGTTTTATGCATTAAATACAAGAAGAAATATATCATGGGATATTTTGTGATGTCATGTTGTACTGTTCATCATAAGCATTTTTTAAAAAATGCCACCATGAAAACAATTTCAGGTTATATATCAAAATCTGTTGTCATGAATGAAAAGGAAAACTAATGCTTCAGAATTCAGTCTTAAAATGAAATTAGCTTTATACTTTGATAGTAATTTGTTGCAAAGGTAAAAAAAATACATATATATATATATATTAGCATATATGGCTAAAAAGGCTATATAAAGTTCAGGAAGATATGGTTTGAGGGGCTAATGTTTTTGGTTTTTTTTGTTTGTTTGTTTTTTGGTTTTGGTTTTTTTAAGCATAGGGGAGAGTGATGTTTGTAGGCAACAGAGAAGAAACCACTAGTTGAGATAAATTGCTGAAAACTATGGAAAAGGGATGGGGGGGAAAGAGAAAGCTATCAACCAAAAACCAAGCCATTAAAACAACAATAACAAAAAAAAAAAATACTGACTGATGAACTTTTTGAAGGGTGGAATGAGGCATTTGGGGTTTAGTGACTTGCTCGGGATCACACTGCTAAGTGTTAAATGTCTAAAGCTACATTTGAACTCTGGTCCTCTTGTCTGCTAGGTTGGTACACTATGTCTGCCATTTAGCAGTACCAATTCACAAACTTTACCACACTGTTTTGATTTATAGTTTTTGTGTAGTTTATCTTTACTAATAGATTTGTTTCATAAGGGCAAGAACGATTTCATTTTTTATAGGTTTCATGGCTCCTATGGCACAGCACCTTTATGGGGATGATTAGTAAACGAACACTTGTCAAATAAATGAATGAGTTCTCACATACATAAAACTCATAGTAGAGAAATAGAGTTTGTATGGGCTTCAGTCCACAAATAAGACCTTTAAGTTACTGTGAGGAATTTTGAAGCTGGAAACAAAATCGTTGCTTAGTTGTCTTTTCTGTTTCTTCTTCCCTTGACCCCCTCCAAAGCGCTTAGTTAAAATGTACTCATATTTTAGAAAAATACATAATTAAGCGGTTCAAGACTTCATAAGAAACTCTTTGTTTTTTAGTCTCTTTTTTAAAACAACCTATGGTTAGAAACACTCTGAAAGGGAATGAAATCTGAGAATAGTTCACCTAGCCAGTTATTTTTAATCTTTCATTAGGTATAAGGCTCCAAAATAAGAAGTGGTACTTATTGTTATCACCAAAGTTCCCACAGTAAGTAATTTGTTTTTTCTAATTCTCATTTTTTTCCTTAGATGCTTGCTTTGAGTCACATAACATCATCTCGTCCATTTATTATTCCAACAGACCTGATAGAAGCAAACCATTTGTGTAGTATGGACTCTAAAGCAAATATCGTACATGGTAAGATAGCTAACTTTTTTGTGATTGTGAAACAAAATTATGTTTCTGTTTATAAACTTAGTGATTTATATGAAATCAGACTGAAGGCCTCTTTAATGAAAGCAATTTTAAGCTTTTCTTTACTCATTTTACTTAATATACTTATAAAGAAATAAGTAGGGTTAGTGGTCTTATAGAAACCACTTTTATCATCAATGGAAAATACATTGGATCTCGTGCAAGACTTCTGTGATCAAACCAAATAACATTTCTGAAAGTTTATCTGTGTGACCTTTGGGTGCAAGTACTTTAATTTTTGTCATCTGTAAAAGGGGATTGTATTAGATGGCCTTTAAGTTTCCTTCCAGCTCTGTATTATCTATTAATTATACCTTTTATATGAATTTGGACAATAATAGTATAGTGCTTATTTCTCTCTACTAAACACACTCAGTCCAGTTTCTTTGCCAAGAAAATCCCATTGTACAATATTGAAATGCTATGGTCCATGAAATCATGAAGAGTTGAACATGGCTGAATAACAACTTAAATTTTGCTTCTTTTTCATTTCAGGTCTTTCAGTGTTAGAAATCTGTCTTCTTATAGCAATGAAACATTTAAATGACATTTATCAGGATGAACCTTTTAATTTTCAAATGGTCTATAATGGTAAGATATTTTGATAATTTTGTTAGGACTCTTATTTTTTTTTGTATTCCAAGCATACCTAATAATCTCATTTATTTTATTGCAGAATTTCAGAAGTTTATCCAAAGGAAGGCCCATTCAGTTTATAATTTTGAAAAACCTGTTGTTATGAAAGTAAGATTTGCTTTTGTTCAATTTTCTACCAAAAAAATTTTTTTCTCTTATGTGCTGAGAGAACTTTTTCACATGAGGTTTGTTGAAGAATTAAAAATCCTTTACATGAAATAATCACCAGAAAATTTCTCTTAGATAAGCAAAAGTGGGAATATTGTGTAATTATGTAAATCTAGTTGTTTTCTTTTGTGGAGGTATGCTGCCCTCTGCTGTCTAATTGTAGGTACATACAGCTGTAGAATTTAGTCTTCTATAACTTAACATGTTTCTGCACTGCTAATTCAAGACCCATTTTTGTCACTTCTAGCAACTAATTTAAGAAGCCAATGTTTTAGGAAAGAAAAGTCATTAAGATGTACTATTAATGTACTTGAAGTATTATCAGCTAGAAAGGATCTTATAGAGATCGTCTAGTTACACTCATCATGTTAGACTAATAGAACTGGAAATTAGAAAAGTTGTGATTCACTTGGGATCATATTATTATAAGGTGTTCTGATAATTAAGATATCTTACTCAAGGAAAATAGAGCCTAGAGATGCTAGATCTGATAGCTTAGGGTGAAGGCGTTAGGGTTATTTTTTTCTCTCCTGGACCAACAATGTACACATCTCTTGAGAAAGTAGCAAGGCAAAATGGAATTACAGGTAAATTGGGTTTCATCAAAAGACTGTAAATGTGACAATGAGACTCAAGGTGGCAAATGCTCTCAGGTCATTAGTAAGAAGTTTTAGATTAGGGCAGCAAGTAGAATGAGCTTAACCTCATTATCCCAGCAATATTGCTTTAAAATAAGGTTATGCAGAGTTTATCTACCAAAAAAAAAAAAAAAAAAAAACCCCTAAATTAAAGTGTAAGAGTTGAGAGAAGAGCAGGAGAGTGTTTTTAATTATTTTTGGCATTTATCTTAATAGATTTTAAATAAAAGAAGATTTGTGTGTGTGTGTGTCTTAGATGTACTTATATGTATACATTTGTCTCTTGAAAATAGTGTAGTCAGAAACTTTGACATTGTCACACAGTACTTACAAAAATAGTTGCTACTGAATAGTTGCTTACTAATGGATTCTAAACAAGTACAAAATAGGAAAGACATAAGGATGAATTCCAAGATATCAGATCACATTGTAAGAAATACAATCTAAAATATTTTTATGTAGAATAACAAATGTATGAAAATACCAAAGAGGATATGTGGGACTCTTGAGGCAGAAGGCTGAAGTAAGGCAAAAAGAGAGGGAGTGGCTATCTTAAGCACATAAGCATGAATTTTACTTGATTTGGGCCCACGGTTCCTCAGTTTCCTCCTAGCTCATTCTCTCAGCAAAGTGGGGAGCTTGTTTGAAGAAGATAGATAGATGAAAAGTCATTCCATTAAATGAAATTATTCTTATCCCCAGGAACTATATAGAACAGGCCTGGTACGCCACCAATCTCCACTTCCACCTCACAACCTCTCTTTCTCCAAAAAAAAAAGTAAACCCCAAACTAATAAACTCTTTGCCAATACCTGAAATCCCTTTAACATTTATTATTCTAGTTATAGATGAAACACTTCAGTATAAATGAGTTTCAGTAATAGAATTTACTGGATATTAATAATAGATTAATAATCTTTTCCTCTTTGATAAAAGGTAAGACATGAAATTTTTATCTTGCAGCTACAAATCAGTACAAAAGTTTTTAACAAACCTCTTTAATTCTAGAGATATTCTTGAGTCAGGATATCAAGGAAATTATATTACCCATAGAACCAGAAAATAGCAATAGTTAGCCAATTAATTTTAATTTGTTTAACTTGAAATATTTCTCTCCCTTTAGGCATTTGAACACTTACAGCAACTAGAATTAGTAAAAGTGATGGAGAGAACATCAGTAAATACACAAAGAGAATACCAGCTGGTGAAATTGCTTTTGGACAATAATCAAATTATGGACGCTCTACAAAAGTACCCAAATTGCCCTACAGATGTTAGGCAGTGGGCAGCATCTTCAATGAGCTGGTTGTGAATCTGACCAACAGTTTAGGTATCTGAATAAATCAATTATGTTGCCTTTAAAGCTGAGAGATCCCAATTTTGTAAAAGTTTTGTAAAGCATTGTGACTTGTAAAATTTCTTATGATAGGGCATTTTCTACAAGATGTGTTCTCTTTGTAGTCTTTAATTTAGCAAGCCCCTCTTTAAAATATAAAAGAGAACAGAAATTTGACTTGTTTATTAAATACTTGAGTTCATAAGACATTTTTATGCATTTGACTTACTGAACTTTTGAAACAATTCTGAATTTTGTCTGCTATGTATGGTTTTTGTTATTCAAAGTTTGTAATTGTTTGACTTGGCACATGTTTATGTGTACTTAAGACATATGGTTTTAGTTACAAAAAATAAAATTTAATCATCTTATCAAATCTTATTGTCTTGGTTTTCCCTATAGTTACAGGTAGAAAGCCAAACGAACCACAAGATGATTTTTTTTTTCTTTACTAGTGTCACTATATATATTCCTTTTAATAAATTAGTGGATTTCTGGTGTTTAGTAATAATTCTGCTGAGTCGCCTTTGTGTTATGTCACACACAGTGCTATCTTTTTTTTTTTCCCCCCCATAATCTCAAATGGAGAATGATGATTGATGATAGCTTCCTTAGGAGCCATTCATATTTCTAAATAAGGGAGAAGAGAAGGTGCCTTCTTTGTGCCAGGTACTGTGCTAAGAGCTTTGTACAAATAAAATCTCATTTGATGTTCACAACAACCCCAGTAACATGAAGGCAGTTTTCTGAAATATTGAACTTTCCATATTGTGTTTCAGTGATTAACAGAATTAGAGATGATAATGTAGAAGATTTATCTATTAAATTTAGTAGCTTCCAAAACAATTCTTTAATATACTATATAAATGAGAGGATTGACTTGCCCATGGCTAGTAAGCTGGTAGGTGTCAGAGGTGGAATCAGTTCTTCCTGATACTTTGGTATATATAACATGTTATTAATCCAAATTGTTCCAAAAGATACTGGGAGGACATGTTAGATTTCAAGTTAGTCAAAAATATATTTTGAATTTTACAATGTGCTAATGATCACTAGATACTCTAATTTTTGTTAACCCCCCCCCCAAAAAATAAGTGACAGGTTTAAAGGGTTATCTTTAACTGGCACTCAATTTCTATGGATCAAAAATCTTTACTACATAACTAACATACCTTCAGTTTTCTCCTCTTTATTCCTGTTAAATAAGGTACAATAATTTATATATACATTTAATCAACAAAATAGTATCCCTTTCTAGATTAAAAAAATTAAAAACCAACTATGAAAGTTATCAATTTCAGCATAACTATTAAAATGCAATATCATATCTAGTCTGTCAGGAATTAAGCTGGTCTCCTCCTTTTCAATAAATACCCAAACCACAGAGAAGAAAGACACTGAAAATATTACTTTAGCTTTTTAATTCACAAAATTTTTACTCACTTTTAATTAATAAGCAGTAATTAATAAATTGAAAATGAGCTATGAAAAAAATAGTGGAAAAAACTGTAGGTTCAAATAGCTAATAATGTATTTAATTTCTCATCCCTAAAAGTCTTTCAGTTGGATAAAACAGACTTTTCAGTCAAATATTTGCATCCATGTGCTATCTGTTTTATTCTGCATTTATTCCTGCAGAGCTTATCTGTTAAGGTAAAGAATTAAATGACAATATTTTTTCTACTACCTGGTCCAATATACTTGCTTCTCCCATTGCTATCACTTCTTAAAAGGACTGAATTAAAATCAAATAAAATGTCCACATGGGCTTCAACAGCAAATTGGATAATCCATGTGCCAGTATGAGTATTATATGCATCATTTAGTTCCTGTATTAAAGATTATAGGAAAAAAAGAAAAAGAGAAGTCTGACTACTTTGAAGATCTAAATAAAAACTACTACCACCCCCCCCAAGGAAAAAAAAAAAAAGGCAAGACTATATTCCCATCATGTCCTCTGAGACATAACCCAACATGCAGGGTCGTGTCTTAAGTTTTAATGTATCTCAGGGTGCCAAGGAACACATGCGCCACCCAGTGGTTATCATTTACTCTCACCATAACAAGCCTATACTTTTTTTTTTTTAATTGTTTCTTTTTTATACACGTGTGAGACGAGTGTGCCCAGAGTGACACAGCTAGGAAGCATTAAGTATCTGAGACAACTAGATATGAACTCAGGTCCTCCTGACTTAAGAGCTGGTTATCTATCCACTATGCCATTTAGCTGTCCCTAATCATTTCTTTAATCATCACCAATCTTCAATAAAATTTCTTTTCTATAATGTATTGTGCAACCTGCTCACAATCACTGTTTGTCCATTGTGCTTCAGGTTAAAGTAGCAGCAGGTTTTTTTGGATACTTGAGTTGTATGATTTAAGTTACACAGTATCACCAGAAAATTGAAAAGAGGCATTTGTTTCAGGGAGAAGTTTGGAATAATTAAAAAAAATTTAAAGTTTCTAAAGTAATCATCTTTCTTCTTGATTAAACAGGGAAGCAAATATGACTAACTGCAAAAGCGTATCCAAATACATATGTACTAAGAAACATGTGATTCATGGAACTGCATATTTTAACATGAATAGGCATTCTTCATTCACTTGGTTTTTTCCTGTATGAGCAGTGAAGCCAAACTCTTCATGAAAACAGATTTTCTTAGGATTGGGATTTGATGCAGTCATTATGTCAGCTACAAACCAGGAGTATCCAGAAGACTTAACAATCTATAGGGAATCCCCATAAAAGATAGCAGCAAACACCTTTTGGCAAGCATCATATGCATCTCCCCATTTTATACTTCATTTAATACTAATGATCAGAGAAAGTCACTGCACAGAGTTATTTGAAATTTGTAAAGTTTTGACAGGCAAAATAGAGGGACGGTATTTGGGGCTGTTAATTACGAAAGGTTTTGTTTTTAAATAGTAAACCGTTATTAAGGACTACAAGTATCAAGGTACCAAAAAGATAGAAATTTCGGAAAAGCGGGGGAAAAACCAAGATTAGTTAACATTCAAGAAAGGTGAATGAGAGATCAATAGTTTTTGACTCATTTGTCTCCTTTCCCATCAATATAAAAATTTTATGAGAAAAACCTGTATTATGTTGCCACTTAACACAAGATCTCACTGTCCTTATTGTTTATACAATAAAATCAAGCAAGTGAAATCAAAGAAAAAGGATAAGAAAAATAACATTATTCTTTCTTCTTTTTATTTTTTAATATTCACTATATCTGTAAAGTTAGGTCTCTGGCTGATTTTAGAAAGCATGCATAGAATGCTACTGGTTGGCAATAACTGGCAAAGAGAGCAGTGTATTAATTAAGCAGGCCTGTATTCTGGTCGGGAATCTCACTAGCCAGTTGTGGCCCTAGAAAAATCTCAGGTTTATGAGGAGTCATGGTTCCTTTATCTGTAAAATAAGCAAATACCTTCATGTTTTATCATCTTATAGCTAAATTTTCATTTTGCTTAATGCTGAGGAATTTCAGAGGGTGAGGAAAGTTATCAATAAATAGCTGTTAAGCAAACCCTTGTTAAATGAGGGGAGGTGTACTTAATGCTAAAGTCCTGCCTAGTTCTAAATCAAATTTTTTAGACAACTAAAAGCCATAGAGTAATGTTCTGTATTGCAACAACAGACCAAACAGATAAATCTTAATCTCACTGCCTTACAGTTTAAAAGCAGAGTAGCTTAGGAGGTATAAGATACCACCACACAAAAACCTATACCCAGTCTTGGTGTATTTCTGCTGGCCAAAGTGTTTATATTACAATTCTGACAGCCAGAATCCCTAAGCAACACTTCTATTTCTGAACTAAAAAAGAATACTTGACCTATGCCAGATTCAGTGGCTTCCACCTTAGGAGAGAAATATGCCAGCTGAGCTAAAAATAGTGCTTTTTGAGGGAAAGAGTATATAAAGAAAATATGAAGAAAAGGGTTAATATGATCTCTCCCCACTTAAATTCCCCCACTTGCCTCTACAAAATATGAATGTTGAAACACTTTTATGAAATACAATGCCAAGAGCTTATCAGTAGATCTAAGCTGCTTCTAAGAAGCACATACAGCTAAAGGGAAAAAAAACTGCATATGCAAATCATACAGTAGTCACTTATTTTTATTTAACTTTGGGGGAAGTGGAGCGGGGATAGCATACATTTTATTTTTTTACAATATTTAACAATCATTTTTTATCCAGGGTGGGGTTTTGTGGGGCTTTTTTTTTGTATTTTTTGTTATATACTTGCAGAAAAATAGCAAGTACAGTTTGACAGTAGTACAACAACCTGTGCCCAAAACACTGACAAGAAATACAGAGAGTAAAGCTCAAATAATTGCTTACCAATATTTTGAGAGGTAACAAATAGTGTATGGATAGGAGACTGCATAAAAAACGTACTGCTGGTTGGATATCTGAGGTAAATGATGTTCAATCAAGGATGCTACTTGTATCATTTTGCCCATAAATAAGTAAATAAGTTTATGCACATTATACCAAATGTTCCTAGAAAGTAATTTGCTAAAAAGTAAAACAAAAAAAAAAAAAAAAAGGAAGTGGAAAACTTAGTGGTGAAACTTTTTCTTAAATAGTAATCAATTTAATCTAATGAACCTGGTCAGAGTAAATTTCCCTACCAATATTTTGGGATAAACTTATTAGGTTATTTTGTTGGAATGGCAGGGCTTAGAAAAGGAGTGACTTCCTAAAAATTCCATGCACAATGGATTTTGTTTCTGAATTCCCAAGAAATTAGTAAGATAGTCCCATTTCTTTCCTGATTTTTTTTAATGTCACCATAAAGGATAGTGCAAATTTAAGGGATCAACAATTATGAGGCACAGTCTCTGTTCTGGAATTCATAAGGTACTTGTAATAAACGTTCAAATAGTAATCACACTTTACATGCTAAAAACTTCCTAGCATCTAAATACATACAAGAGCTGTGCAGGGCATAGACTTCCAGTAAAGCCAAACACTGGTTAATCCATCAGTCCTATGGCAGTTGGTCATACAGCAATCCTCTTTCGTAGATCTGGGCAAGGTAAAGAGTATAAGTTAGAGCAGCAAGTCTGACTTGGTATCAGAAAGGCAAAATACAAGATGAGCCATGAGGAGCACCATATACATGAGGAAAAAAGTTATCAGGGTCACAAAAAAACCCCCACAACAAAGATCATGATTTTCATTCTCTTCAATCTTCCTTTTTTTTTTTTTCTCCTGCATTCCTAGGCCAAGTTCCCAGACTTTCCTTCTGTTAGCTTGCCCACTTCTATACTGACTGTAAACCAAACACAAAATGCCCTGCAAAACAAAGTCTTAACATGACTAGGAATCAGGACAGGTCACTGAAGCATTCTTACTTCACTAGTTATAAAAGTATTTTACTACCAACATAGTTTTCAAAAGGATACAAGTCATAAAATTGGCTAACTACATTTAAGTACAATATCCAGGAGTTCTAAAAACAGGGTTTGTTTCTTTTCTACCATGAAGAGAAAAACATCATATACTTTTGCTAATGAGTTTTATAAAAATTTACCTCTAGTGCTCACATAAGCCAAACATTAATAATACCCCTTGGTTTTTTTTGTTGTTGTTGTTGTGTGGTTGTTTTTTTTTTGTTTGTTTGTTTTTTTTAAAAAGAGGGCTAGACAGTGAAAACAAGTAGAAATAAATCTTTAAAAAGTGGAAACATTTCCATCATGTATTCAAATTTCCTCAAAGGGTTCCCTTCTTGATTTGTGTCAGAACATGGAAGCAAAACAAAATTCATACATATCAAGATATCAGGAGGGAGCCCAAGCAGTTTGCTTTGCTAAAACACATAAAGCAGATGCATTCAACATTGAAATGGGCATTTTATGGCTACAATGAAACCCATGTGATGAAGACAAACAGCAAACAATGATTCTGGATGGGATGTTAAGTACAACATTGCTATTACCCTTCTTCCCCTCCCTGCTTAAGAGTATGTTAACCTAAGTCTCATAAATAATTAATTTGTTATTGTTCCCAGAGATTAAGTGCATATCATATGTAAAATGAACTGTACTGTGTGGTTTTAAATAACCATCTGAATATAACACATTCACAGTGAGCTCCTGATAGTGACATTAAAAAAAAAAACTCCTTTATAAAATTAATGCATGATTTTAAAAAGGCCTGACAAAATTATATCGCATAATACTGGCTAGCACTGGTTAGTGATTTAGAAATTTTAGAACCCATTACATTTGAAATTAGCCTTTATAAGCTGAAGAAGGACCCAATCATTTTCCTATGAAAAGTACTTTGGCACCTATTTATTATCAATCCTGGTTTGTTTGTTTGTTTTAACTAGAATAAGCCATGGATTACCTTAAATTAATCTTGGTATTATTTTTGAAAATAATTTGAATATTGTTTTATTTGTTTTGTTAGGCCATGTTACCTATCAACATTGGTTACCTCTAAATTCATTGCATATTTGAAGATATAAACTTGTTATCCCTGATTTTTTTTTAGCAGTAATATCTGAAATCTGTGTCTAAAATGAATAACTTATTCTCGGTAATCTTTTATATCACAGACATCATATATTACTCTGAACAAGATGGCACCAAGCAAAAATGTACCTAGTTATAAGTCTCAAAGCAGAGAGTGAGGAATTCTGGGTAATGAAGCTTCCTGAGGTGATCCTTGAAACAGTGATACAGAATGCACTGCATACTGTTGGATGAAAGAAAATACACTAAGACTGTACATACATAAATAGGAAAGTCTATTTAAAAAAATTAATAAGAAAACTAAGAGCTTTCCAGTGTCACAGCTCACTTAAAAAACACTTTTAAAAAAATCATGCTTTACATTTTCAAATATTCCTCAGACACAGCAAACCTAAATAGTATTTAAGTAAAATAAGTATATGTATTATTTTGGGAACTGGAGGTAAGAAGAAGCTTTAAACTAAAAACAAGAAGAAAGGGATGGGAGGTTGGGAAATAATATTAAGGTTTTCATTTCAAAAAACAGCACTTTTTTAAAAAACATGAGCTAGCACAAGAAAAGGCTTACAACACTGCTTTAGGAATGGCCACTTCCTGTTGGCACAAAGCATAGCTTACCCTTTTGTTTTATTTAAATAACACAGTGAATTTGTAATACATCTTTACAAAACATGGATTGATTTATTTTTCAAATTTTGTTAGTGTTTTCAATCATAATTTAGCAACCGTGGAACTGAGGTATACCTTGTTGAGGGAGGTTAAAGTAATGCTTGGAAGCCTCTTTACTGTATCCCACTTTGATGACTGTTTATGTACACAGAACAGCAGCACACTAAACATTCACAAGCTGTGTCATATTGGCATTACAATAGTCATTGATATAAACACAACAGCAAATGCAATAAAAACAAGTTACCCTTTTTAAAATCTGAAATGAAAAGTTTTTGATTTAAAAAAAATAGCAGTAGTTCATTTAAGGAATTAGTGTCTTCTGACAGACATTAAGAAATTTGACGTCAGTTTTTAAATGCTTGATTAGACAGGTCCATATGATCCATGGAGGGCCACATTCTTCATTTACATCTGAAAAGTTTCTTGATTGAGTTAGCCTCTTCTCTTGGTCATATGTCCTTCAAGTCTATGTAGGGAATGCAATAGGTCTTTTGGATCCACATTTTAAAAGAGGGACTCCTTAATACCATTCCCAAAAGACTCATTACTGTTTCACACAGAAAACATTTTAAACTGTAAGCAGTCTTACTAGCTTAGCAGCTCTAGTTCTAAGTCCTGTTTCTCAGTGTGAACAACCAATGTAATTATCATAGACTGGATTCTTTGGGAGGAAAGTCAACATTTGTCACCATAGTGACCACAGTCACAATGTCCTCTGTTGTGATAATATTTGTTAGTCTTTGCATTTGAATAATCCTTTCTCCTACACAGCCAGCTGATAACCTGGCTTCTGCATCATGATCCCAACATTCTTCTATTGTTTCACAGAGCATTGCCATTCCCTAAAAAATTAAAAAAAAAAAATCAGTATGACATCATTCTTCTAATTTCAAAATAATCCAAGATTTAACTTGTTACTGTACTTTAATGAATCTGCACCACAGAAGTGCCACTAAAGATTTGCTCTAACTATGGATCAGGAACAATTTATTCAGTTGCCAAAGCTGACCTATGAAAGATATGTCAAGAGCAAACAAATTCCCCTCACTCCTCCAGATCCAGAGCTTGGGAACAAGGCTTTTATGATCTTATACCTCAGGATGTACCAGAGATGGCTGACCACTAAACCCTACACATCTTAAGGTAAAAACTCTTTTAAGTTTCCCTGCAAGGGAACTTTAAGGACTGTTTAGTGTGGTCCCTACCACCCAAGCACTGAACAAAAATCATTCAAGAAAAAAACTTACTTTTTTCTTTCTTAAAGAGACAAGACCAGAATATTATGGTAATAAGCTATTAATTTCTACAGGCCCATTCCAGCCACTTGGTTGCCAGTACTCCATTAGTGATGATAACAGTATCAAAATAACTTTTTTTCTCAAAGTGTTCACAAATAAAAGTCTTGAGAAAAAGGATTTTATTGAAATTTCAGTCAATTTCACTTCAGAAACTTACAGCATGTTTCTGCCAACACTCCCTTAAAATAGGTCTCTTTTTTTTATGCACGACAACTTCCTGCATATCTTCAAGGGATGGATGCTGGCCAATCTCCTCTTCAAATGGCAACATGTACTCATCCACGGGACCTGCAATTTTTAAAATAAGGTTATTTTAAGTTATGCTGACTTCTATAAAAAAAAAGATACAAACTTTTAACACATTCTGTATCATCATTTTAACTGTTACAAGGAACTCCTTCAGTGACAAGAGATAATTACATGAGAAGTAGGCAAACAAGCAGGTCTCTTTCACAAGGAAACTAGCATTAGTTAAACAGAATGAAATGTCAGTTATATATATTAGGCATCTATTATGTATATTGGTGCTGGGAGAAAAAGAAAATTTTAAGTTAAGACACTGTCCCTGAATAGAGCCTAGAGGCCTCCCCCCCCGCCCCGGGATACAACATAGTTAACTTACAGTTAAGACACTGTCCCTGAATAGAGCCTAGAGCCCCACCCCCTCCCGAGATACAACATAGTTAACTTATACTTCAAAGATGTGTAACTTCATCAATCCATCATCAGGCCCCTACTTGAAACACTTATAGCTAGGTAGGATGACCAATGTTTTTGCCTCACTGGCAGAACGTTTGTAGAATCCATGATTCCCTCAAAACCATGATTGAACTAAGATTTTAATAGGGGATGACAAGTAAATCACAATGTGCATTATGTAATTAAATGCCTTTGAGCATTGCAAAGAAAGTGCTATGTGAGATATAGGTGGAAGAGTTAAAATAAAAATCTAAGAAGGTATCATAAAGGGAAAAGCATTTTAATTATATGTTTTAAAATAAGATGTCTTAACCCAGTTTCTGTGATTTTTAAAAAAATAATTTGACAAATACATTTCAGAATAAGTGATTTCTTTTGTTATCCTATGTGCTTTATTTAAAGGATTTAAAATATTATTCTAAAAAGGGGGTGCAGAGACTTCACCAGACTTGCTGAAAAAGTTCATGATAAAAAAAATGGTTCAGATTCCCTTTTTCAAAGGATAAATAGGGATAAGCCATGTAAAAAGGAATACAAAAAGAAAAAGGAATACAAAAAGAGAAAGAAATTCAAGGCGTAGGGAGCAGCATTAGCAAAAGCAAAAAATATAGGGAAATTCAAGGCATGTAAAAGGAAAAAAATTGAGGGAAGACTAGAAATGTAGGATAATTGTGATAGGCCTTGAAAGCTAGGTAAAGAATACAAAATTAATTCAGAATTTATGAAGGACACACAAAAGTTTTTTGTTTGTTTTTTGAGTAAAGGGGTAACATTATTACATCTCTGCATGTTGAAGATGTATGTAATGCTGAGTTGTTTAGAGTTTGAAGAGAGACCTTTTAGGAGATTATCATAATTGTCCAGATGGATGACATGTACTAAGGTGATAGCATTGTGAACAGAGAAGAAACATTACAGATATAGAATTGTCCAGTTTTGGTTAAAGATGAGAAATAAAAGAAAACCAAAGACAAGCCCAAGATTTCAAACAAGGAAGACTAAGTAAATAGTGATACCACTGACAGACAGAATTAATTAGAAGAGCAAATTTATTTAGGAAGAAAGATGACAAACATTTTTTAGACATGCCAGGGGTACATCCAGGTGGGGAAATGTACTTTATATAGTTAGGCTGTTGGCCTGGAACTCAGGACAAAGTCAGGACTACATATATAGGTATGGAAATCGCTCTAGTTATAATTTTTATGGCATAGATTTTGCCATCCATTCAAATTCTCTTAAGACGTGAGCTCATGTTCTATTTATTTTTATTTATCAGGAATTACTTTGCTTTTGTATACAATCAACACAAAGATAATATAATTAATTAAGGGTAATAATACTTCAACTGGATCCTCATTTATGCAACTTGTACCAAGGTATCAATGGAGATTTTTCTGGCATGAAAGTACTTGGACGAAAATTAGCTTGAGCCTATCCAACATTAATCAGGCTTTATAACTCTAATAATTCTTAGCTCTCACACAAAATCTTAGAAGAATGTATATTTTAAAAAAAATTGCAACATTCAAAAATCACCTAAATTATATCCTTCAAGTACTTGTTTAAAAACAAAAACAAGGGGTAGCTAGGTGGCGCAATGGATAGAGCACCAGCTTTGAAGTCAGGAATACCTGAGTTCAAATCTGATCTCAGACACTTAACATTCCCTAGCTGTGTGACTCTGGGCAAGTCATTTAACCTCAATTGCCTCAGCAAAAAGCAAAAAATTAAAATAAAATAAAATAAAAACAAATAAAACTATTTTGGACACTATTTTTAATCAACAGGAAATATTCAATAACAAGCCCTTAAGTAGTCTAAAACAAACAGCATTAGGATTAAGATCGTGCAATATGACAATGAGTAATCTTAGTAACAAAACATGTACATATAATTTGAATACGCATCTCATCTAGAAGTTTAAACAAATATCTGTCTTATCTGGTAAAAGGAATCTAAAAAGACATCTAGCTTTGACTGATTTTTAGTCATACCAGTATGACCTTGGGAAAGACCTGTAGTTTCTTTATCTGTAATATTACTTCTAGCTTCTGAAGCCCATGGAATCACCTCGAAGCTGAGTCCGTTTTCCTAATCTAAAAGGGGATATTTACTGTACCCTACAGTGCATAAAAATGAAAGTTATTATTATTAGTCAGTCCAATCCCATTATACTAATGAAAGACTTCCAGTATCACCAGTAACCATCCAACTGTTACTTGAATTTGACCATATGCAGTCATAGGAAGCTTAATACATGACCACACAATCTACTCTGCTGTAGGACATTCCTATTATGGAATTTTTCCCTTTTAATTATTTGAAATTTGCCCCCCCCATATATTCCACCTATTCATCCTATTTCTGTTCTCTGAAGTTATACAGATTAAGTTTACTCCTTCATAATAGACCCTTAAATGTGTAAAGACTACTAATGTATCTCCTCTCAAAATCTTCTTTATTCCACGATAACACTCTCAGGTCCCTCCATTCTTCCTCAAAAGACATGTCCCCTTCAATGTTTTCCAGAATCTTTGCCATCTTGATCACATTCCTCTCTGAAAGTTAGTTTGTCAATATTCTTTTCATTAAAGAGTAGAACTGGAACTGACCATATCTCATATATGTACAGAATTAATTAAAAAGCATTTATTAAGGGGTTACTTATGTGCATATGTGCAATTCTGTGCAAAGCACTAGGTTAAGCTTTGAGAACACAAGTAGAAAAGCAGGCTAATACCTGTTCTCAAACATTTCACATTCTAATGGGGAAGACAACAAGTTAGATAGAAAGCCTGTATGATAGAGCAGCAAAAGAAACAGTAATAGCAATGTTATCAAATGTCTTTTCTTTTTTTTTTCTTTTTTTTTTTTTAAATAAAGCTTTTTATTTGCAAAACATATGAGTGACTTTTCAACATTGACCTTTGCAAAAAAACTTTTTTTTCCCAAGCTTTTCCTTTCCCTCCCCCCTCCCCCCACCCCTA
>JAJPUD010000137.1:333226-374967 GCA_023553655.1 Myrmecobius fasciatus
TTTGAGCATAGCTCCAAATTGCTCTCCAGAATGGTTGGATCCGTTCACAGTTCCACCAACAATGTATCAGTGTCCCAGTTTTCCCACATCCCCTCCAACAGCTATCATTATCATTTCCTGTCATTTTAGCCAACCTGACAGGTGTGTAGTGGTATCTCAGAGTTGTCTTAATTTGCATTTCTCTGATCAATAGTGACTTGGAGCACCTTTTCATGTGACCGGAAATAGTTTCGATTTCTTCGTCTGAAAATTGTCTGTTCATATCTTTTGACCATTTGTCAATTGGAGAATGGCTTGAATTCTTATATATTTGAGTCAATTCTCTATATATTTTAGAAATGAGGCCTTTATCAGAACCTTTGGATGTAAAAATATTTTCCCAGTTTACTGCTACCCTTCTAATCTTATCTGCATTCATTTTGTTTGTACAAAAACTTTTCAACTTGATATAATCAAACTTATCTATTTTGTGATTAATGATGACCTCTAGTTCTTCTTTGGTCACAAATTCCTTCCCCCTCCACAGGTCTGAGAGGTAAACCATCCCACATTGTTCTAATTTGTTTATAATATCATTCTTTATGCCTAGATCATGAATCCATTTTGACCTTATCTTGGTATATGGTGTTAGGTGTGGGTCAATGCCTAATTTCTTCCAGACTAGTTTCCAATTACCCCAGCAGTTTTTGTCAAATAGTGAGTTTTTATCCCAAAAACTGGGGTTCAAATGTCTTTTCTACAAATAATCACTCATTTCTATATGAACCATTTTGGCAGTGCCAAAGACTTTCATGATGAAAGTTTTTTCATCTGAGTTTTTGGGGTTTTTTTTGTGATTTTTGCACAGGCAAGGGATAGTACCAACAGAAACAGGACCAGATTGAACCTCAAGGGCTAGCTGGAACCAGGACCATTGGTCTGGAGATACTATTATTCTTGGGGTTTACCTGCCAGACAATATGACATTGGGACAACTGTTAAATTATTGGCCAAATTATCTATGGCACTGTTATTCTCAAATTTCTTTGGTTTAGGATGCTGAGTTATTTTCCTCTGGGTTTGAGGGGAGGTGGTAGCTGAAATAGTAGTAGTTGTTTGACTTGCCTAGCATATACTTCCTTGTGTCTCTGACTACCTTGGTACTGCAACTCCTTGGCCTTGCCTGAGAGCTAGTAGAGATTGGTGGGTTGAATGGTCCCTGCTCTACAGTAATTACTTCCCTGAATTATGGCTGTGGGGAGTCTGGTCTGTAGGACCAGCAGACTAAGGTTGGTTCTAGAGCTTCTCTGCTCAATCACAGTAGCTGACTGGTCACTAGTTGATACTGGAGGTGGTAAGACAAGTGAGCCTTTTCTCCACAATGATTGCTCCCCTCAATGATAGCTATGGAGCCTCAGCTTGAAGTCCCTTAATCTTAGCACCATATTTTTATTATTGTAGTTTAGAAGTGAAATTTAAAAAAAAAAGGATATCAATAAACTTCTTATAGGATATTTAAAAATCAAGCTGTTAACGCACACATCAAGCTAAATTTATATATGGCTGGGAAATGAAGCCTGTACTTATTTGCATAGCTGTTTTCCCATACTAAAAGATTTAATGTAGACAGTATTATATCTATTAAAATGTATTGATAATGGTTGAGATATTCTGAAAAATGGAGCAATGGAGATAAGTATATGTAGCACTCTCAAATGTATCTATAAATTTAACATTTCACAAGTTTGTGATCTATAACAATGCAGATAGTTTATCCATCTAGGCCCGTCCAACCTATGTGACTCATAAATTCATGCCTTCTAAAAGTCTGTCACAGGGTCTATTCCATGACTTTCCTCACTCTCTGTTCACACTGGATAGTGGACATCTTTCAGTCTTACGTGATTGGCCTATTTTCTCTGTAATACAATTCTATAATAACTTTATGCCTGTTCCTAGAAGTCCCTCATTGGTTATATGTTGCTCATCCATACTATGTGCTTTTCCATTTCTCCTCTCTGTGATACTCACCTTTAGCTCTTTGAAAGCAGTGATGTTATAAGCCTCATTTCCATAATACAGGTATAATGTTTTTATTTTTTAAAAAGGGCCTTTGGAGTTAGGGGAAACGTGGGATCTGGGATAGGGTTGTTTCCTATCCTAAGCAGTCACTCTGCTATGCTAAGCTCTGAGGATAGAAATAACAAAATAAAAAAGTTACTGCTGTCAGGAACTCAGATTCAAATAGAGAAGACAAGATATACAGAAGATTCAGCTGCAAATTAGATGGAAAATTCCATGGTCCTTAGGATACAGCAACAAATAATATGGTAATGCTTCTTCCTTGATGTCATTTCCACTGATAAAAGTTGTATCATTTTCTGATGCTGAACCATTTAATGGTGCCAAAGACTTGGATGACAAGAACCATTTTTATGCATCTTCAATAGATGTGGCTGTGGCACCAGCAGGAACAGTTGCCAAACTTAATCTCTACCAGGCTGACGGCTAAAGCTACTCTTTTGGAAACACTATCATTCCCAAGGCTCCTCCTTTCAGGGTCCTGAGCTGTCTTCTTTCTCCTGTTCAATTCTGGGCCCAGTTCACTGTTCATTTCGATTACTTACCAGATTCACACAATATTAGACAAACTTTTTAGTGATAACCACTAATCTGGGCAATAGACTTTCTTTAACTGCTTGATCTTTTCCTTGTAGACAGATGGGACAAACACCTTTGAGTGATTATAGATCTCTTCCATCAGGTCCTGAATTATCTTTGAGTTTAATAAAATCAACACAATGTCATCTCTCTTCCAGAACCCCCCCCAAAGCATCTGGGGGAGTTCATTCTTCATAGGAAATTCCTTTTCCACCTGGACTCTGAGCTTGAACTTCTCCCAAACAAGAGCAAGTACTTTCAGTGAGCATAAATTCACTTCTTGTTTTATGCCTTCCTTGATGTTCATTATTAGAAAACCTTTGGACAAGGTTATTTCTATTGTTGTAATTTCCAAGGGATTGTGAATGAAATCTTATTGTAAAGCAGCCATAGAGTTAAATGCTTTTTTCACAATCAACAAATATAACTTGCACAATGGGATCTTACATCCATCCTTTTGGTCAACTGTGAGTTGGTAAAAAAGCAGTTCATTACTGAACATAATTTGACACAGAGGTTCACAATACCATACAGGAGGCAAAAACAAAACAAAACAAACAAACAAACAAAAAAAAAACATTCCAAAGAAAAAGAAGAGCAATAAAGCAAAAAAGCTGTCTGATGAGGTTTTACAAACACTTGAGAAGAGAAGGAAAGGGAAAGAAGAAAGTGAAAGTTATACCCAATTGAATGCAGAATTCCAGAGAATAACAAGGAGAGATAAATAGCTTTTTTAAAATGAGCAATGCAAAGAAATAGAAAACAAATAAAACAATAGAATGGGAAAGAGATCTTTTTGAAAAAGAGATATCAAGAGAACATTTCGTGCAAAAAAAAATGGGCACAGTAAAAGACAAAAATGTTAGAGACTTAAAAGAAATAGAAGAGTAAGAAGAAGTGATGTATACAAGAATATACAGATTTTAAAAAGATCTTAACATTATCAATAACCAAGATGGTGTAGTTACAGTTACTGATCTAGAGTCAGACATCCTGGAGAATGAATTCATGTGACCTTAAAGAAGCACTGTTAACAATCAGTAGAAGAGATAGAATTCTACTTGAGTTATTTAAAATCCTAAAAGATGTTAAAGTGCTGCACTCAATATGTCAGCAAATTTGGAAAACTCAACAGCAGTCACTAGATTGGAAGAAATCAATTTATTATGTTCCAATGCTAACAAAGGGCAATGTTCAAATTACCAAACATCTGACACATCAGCAAGATTATGCTTAAGATTCTACAAGCTAGGCTTTAGTAATTCCAGAATTACCAGAAGTGCAAGCTGGTTTTCAGAGAGGCAAAGGAACCAGAGAACAAACTGCCAATATTTGCTGGATTATGGAGAAAGCAAAGAAGTTTCAGAAAAAACATCTACTTTTGCTTCATTAACTACACTAAAATATGGATCACAACATAACATGGTAAGTCCTAAAAGAGATTAAAGTACCAGGTCATCTTACTGGTTTCCTGAGGAACCTGTATGCAGGTCAAGAAGCAAGACTGAGAACTACAAAATACAGTAACTGACTAATTTAAAAGTCAAGAAAGGAGTATACCAAAGCTGCATATTGCACCTTAATATTTAACTTGTATGCAGAGTATATTATGCAAAATGCCAGGCTGGATGAATCAAAAACCAGAATTAAGATATTCAGACAATACCACTCTGATGATAAAAAGAGAAGAATTAAGAAACCTCTTGATGAAGAGTATAAAACCTGGCTTGAGCTTGACATTTAAAAAACAAAACTAAACTAAACTAATCACGGCAAGTGGTCCCTTCATTTCCTACTAAATAGAAGTAGAACAAATGGAAGCAGTGTCATACTTTTATATTTTTTGGTTCAAAGATCAATGGTCACTGAAATTAAGATGTAAGAAAAACTATGGTAAATCTGGGCAATAAAGTAAAAAGCAAAG
The DNA here is from genome assembly GCA_023553655.1 of Myrmecobius fasciatus. NCBI lineage: Eukaryota > Metazoa > Chordata > Mammalia > Dasyuromorphia > Myrmecobiidae > Myrmecobius > Myrmecobius fasciatus. The sequence goes on from JAJPUD010000137.1 coordinate 337,791, forward strand.
ACATCCCCTTGCCAACAAAGGTATGTTTTGTCAAAGCTATGGTTTTTCCAGTAGTAATTTATGGTTATAAAAATTGTACCTTAAAGATAGTTGAGCATTGCATAACTGATGCTTTTGATTTGTGCTGCTGGAGAAGACTTCTTAAAAGTCTCTTGAATAAAAAGGAGATCTAACCAGTCAATACTTAAAGAAATTCACTCAGATTATTCAGCAGAAGGACATAACAAAAGATGAAGGTTAAACACTGTGGTCAAAAAATGAGAAGAAAGGGTTCTTTGGAAATGACCCTGATGTTACAAAAAGATTGAAGGCAAAAGAAGGGGATGGCAGAGAATGAGATGGATAGTAATGTCAGGTAATGGATAGTAATATCATGGAAGGAACAAAAATGAGTTCAGCCAGACTTGAAGAGATAGTGGAAGACATGAGGACTTGGTGTGCTATGGTCCATGGGGTCACAAAAAATCAGACACAACGAAACAACTGAACAATTTGTTCCTTACTAATTCCTCATCAAAATGGCTCTGATTGAATGAGTAGATGACTCTCACAAGGATCTTACAGAGATAGGAGAGTAGGCATACAGATTAGAATCTGTTCTCTCAGTTACCTTATAAATAAGATCTGAGAATTTTTTTCATACTTTTGGTACTGTCCCCTCCTTTAGACAGCTTGAAAATTATTACTCCCTCAATCCCCTCATACTTGTATCACCACCAGTACAGGTCTCTTCTGTACATATTTTATCCATTTTAGCTGTTCTTCCTTATTTGTTCTCTTTAATGCTATTCCTACTTCTCCTGTAATAACCAGAGATTGACATTAGGGACCACGTAAGATAGTTTCACTGTCCTTGACAGAGAGAAGGATTTATTATAATAGTTTTTTTAAATTTTTTTTTCCATTTTTCTTCTGTTTGCTTTCTTTTTTCCATTTTTAGCCTTCAGTTCTCTTGGGATTACTTTAATTAGCTAGATATTTTATCAAGTTTTTTTTTTTTTAAAACATTGGTTTTATCTTTAATTGTTTGTTTATAATGACCTTCTTCATGAGTTTTATAGATAAATTTATATTCTCATCCAGTGACACCTTTGGAAACCATCTCTCTTCCTTTGGCAAGTCAAATATTTACAAAAGCATTTTCTAGACCTTTTGGTTTTCTTATTCCAGTAATTAATTTACAACAATCTTAACTTCTGGATAAATTATTATAGTTGGTGTCAATGCTAATTTCTGTTGATCATTTCTAATTTTTTACTTTCAGTCGTTTAAGTAATTCAAAATTAAAGCTTCCTAACTGTATGCCATCTTTTGGTTACTATTCTTTATTCTTGTTTATTTATATATTCTTCTTTCCTCTCTAACCAATTAGCAGTTGATTTAGTGTTCCATATTATATCTTTTCCTGTATGTTTAAATGTAATTATTATTTCTGGTATTATTTGGTGCTTGCCACATCCATTACATATCAATTCTTTTTTTCATTGTTACATTGAAGCATTAGACTTCGCTATGACCTACAAGTCTTCTATTTTTTTCACCTGATTATACATGCCCATCCATTTCTCATCATCCTCTCTTTTCCTACCTTTGTACTAGTTACAAAACATCAGTGTGTATGTCAATTTGATTTAGTGGGTTTTATAGAGTGTTATGTAGAATTTCTCTATCACTTAGTACTCAGCAAACATATTGGCATATAACCTGTTTGTTTTCTTTGCTTTCCAAGGAGCACTTACGTACTCCTCAGAGTACTTTAACTAAAATAATTTTAGTTACTTTAGTTAACTAAACTTTATACTTTAACTAAAACTTCCTTCTTTCTTCTGCTTTTAATTATATAAAGAATGTCAAGACTGATATGTTTCTCTTCCTCCAGCAATATATCACTTGTTGATCAAGAGACAAGGATTCTGTATTTGAAATATTTAAAGAGTACAAATTAAAGTTTGTTGATGAAACAAAAAACCTAGTAATTTTTAGAACTTTCTGTTTCCTTTCTAGCCATTCTGACACTATCACTACAGAAGCAAAATAGGAGCTATTTCCATTTCATTTTTTCTTTGCTTCACAGGCTGTCATACCCCAAAAGAAGTTTAATCACCAGGTGGCCAACCTCCTGGTGATGTGCCTCTCCAAGATACTCTAAGCTGGTCTTTTAAAAAACAACATTAGTTCTGTTACCAAGACCATATTTGAAGTCTTTCTAGCATGGTACAATGTGCAAATGTTTGTGCTCTACTGGCATGGTCTTCAAGATCATAGAGCCAAAACGGAAACATCAAAGTAATCCATTTAAGTTATATCCATTTTCCAAAAGGAAACATCAGCGTAGTCCATTTAAGTTATATATTTAAAATGGAAGTGTCCAAAAAAACCAAAGAAACAGAAAAACTACTCCAAACCATTAAAATAGTTTTATAAAGTGTTTCAAATAGCAGGAAGAATAAACTAAACAATAAACTTCTAGTCTGGATCCTTTGACCAACCCTAACATTTCTTTTACTACTTAAGTTTCAAGAGACTTTTGCTATAGACATTTAATCTAAGGAAAAAAGTTATGTGATCTCTACATCACATCCTCTTAAAATGTAGCTTAGGCACCATTTTGTACATAAAGCCTGAAACTACCACATATTTAATTTTTTCCTCCTTTCATATTTCTCTCTCTTTCTCCTTCCTTCTCCCTCTCTCTCTTTTCTTTCTCTCCCTCTACTTCTTCTTCTCTCCCTCCTCGCCCCACATACATACACACGCAACATCTGTCTGTATATATGTTTATTATTCAGGTATGGTGGTGCATGCCTATAATTCTTGTTACTGAGGAAGGCTGAGACTGGTGGACCACTTCAGCTCAGAAGCTCTAAACAATAATCAATGTACTAAGTTGATTGGATATCCACACTATGTTCAGCACCAATATGATAATTATGTCAAGTCCCCAGGAGCAAGGAGCCATCAGAATTCCTAAATAGGGGTGAACCAGATCAGGTAATAAATAGAACAGATCACAATTTCTGTGACTATCAACAAGAGAATCAAGTCCACTGGGTGGCCACGTCCACCTTGGTGCAAGATGGGGAGACTTGGGCTCCAAAAATTAAAAAAAAGAAAAAAAAACTTTTATATTTCTTATACATACACACACATATATATATATTGTCCTCAAGAAACTTAAATTCTGAGGGAAGCAACAATAAAGTGAATAATATTATAACTTATCCCACATATTTTATACTAACTTCTTAAAAAAGACAGACAAAAATTTTGCTTACCATCTGCAGCAGTGCAGCGAGAGGCAAGTTCCCATAGGACTAATCCCATGGCATACATATCTATTCTCAAAAATGCATCCCTTTGAAAGTTTATAGCACCCTCTAAAACTTCTGGAGCCATATACCTTCGGGTGCCAACCTGGAAAAAATGTTGAAAACAAATAGCATTTGTTCATTGTTTTTGAACTTTCATAAGTAACACTTCATGATTGGTCAAGAACTCCTAAAATTATGTTAAGTCCCTATCAATGAATTTCTGACCATCTCAATTTCCTAGAAAGAAAGGAAGGATAAGTTGAAAGAATGCTGGTTTGAAGCTGAGATTTAAATCTCAGCACAAATATTTAATGTTCTATGTAACTATGAGCTAGCACCTCCCCTCTTAGCCTCAGTTTCCTCAACTGCAAAATGGGGATAACAATATATATAGTAAGTTATACTGCCAAAGTTTAACTCCTTCCCTTCACTAAACAGTGATAAGGGCCTAATAGGAGAGGAATGTTGATTACACTACAAAAGAAGCTGATGTGGCAAATGGTTTTGATGAGCTATCATGGGTTTTATGTTTTTAATATTTCAAAACATTTCTTAAAAGAAAAGCTCACTGGCAGGGTAGAAAGGATATATTTGGAAATGAATATGATAAAAAAATGAAGGGCATTAATAAAAACAAACCAATAATGCCTTTTCTCTTTTTTTCATAGTAAAGTACTTTATAATAAACCATAAAGTATTATATGAAAGCAAACTATTGGTGTTTTCCTTATCCTGATGTTGGACAGAGCAAAGCCTACTACTCAATATGGAATTTAGAGAAATTAAATGCCTTAACTTAAGAATTCCTGTAACAAGTTCTTTGCCAAATCTTTGAAAGAAATATGATTACTTTCCAAAGCACAAAAGTAGCTGCAATATACAAATCATGTATTTACTAGTATGAACAAGCTGAATAAAATGAAATATTTTTTGATATCTAATTCACCATAGAAAAGATCCAGTAAAACAAAGCCCAATTTATAAAACATATATCATTCTAATTTTACTTAGTAAAGGGAAGGGAATAGGTCAACAATGGAACTATTAATTCTTAATTAATTAATTTTACAGCAATCATTCTTTTAAAAAAATTTTCCAAGGTGAATATTTGCCTTCTGTTCTATTCTTCCTACCTGCTTCCCTTCCTTCTCTAATGAGAAGCAAGAAAAGCAAAACACCTGTTACAAATATGTATAGGCTAGCAAAACTAATACTTCAAAATGGCTTTCCAAAATGGCTAAACCAATTTACAGCTTTACCAATAATGAATTAACATATTAGTTTTCCTATAGCCAATTCATTTAGTATGTCATTCCCCCCACCCCAATTTACACAAAATGAAGAGTGTGAAATAAAGTACCAAAGATGTTTTAATTTGTATTTCCTTAATTATTAGTGATTTAAAGCATTTTTTCATAATCCTATGGAGCAGTTAGATTCTTTCTCTGAAAACTGCTTGTTTATAACTTTGGATCTTTTATCATTTGGGGAATGAATGGTTTATTCTTATAAATTTCAATCAGTTCTCTATTTTTTAGAAATGAAGCTTTTATCAGGGAAACTTATGGCAACATTTAGTTCCCCCCCACACCAATTTACTGCTTTTTTTCCAATTTTATATGCTTTGGTTTTGTTTGTGTAAAAACTTTTTTATGTAAACAGAATTGTATATTTTACCTTCTCTGAGCTTCTTTATCTCTTGTTTGGTTATGAATTCTCCCCTCCCTATGCATCGATTTGACAGATTAATTTCTCCCTGAATTCTCTAAATTGTTTATGACATCACTCCTAATGCCTAAGTATATCTTGATGCAGCAACTAGTTACTGCCAAACAGCTTTCCAGTTTCCTCAATAGTATTTGTTTGCTTTTTGAACATTGTATATAAAATTTGTTCTACTAATCAATCTCTGTGTCTTAATTTTAATATTAACATTGAACCTGGCATATAGCAGGCACTTAATAAATGTTTGTTGACTGACTGTTTAACAAGAACCAAATGTTTTTGATGATTACTGCTTTGTAGTAGTTTGAAATCTTGCAAAAAATGGCTGAAACATCATGAGAAGGTGGTTTTGGGGGGGATCTTTTTTTCCTCTTTTAAATGAAGAAAAGTTGTAAAGTATATCCCTCTGTTGAATTTTAAATACAGGACACATTCTCATCTATTGGGAGGATATGTTTAAACCAATGAAGGATTGTGGCAACTATATTTTTAAAAAGGCATGGCTTGGAAAGCTCACTGTATGACTTTTAAAGTAGATCCATCTTATTCTAAAGACTAAAAAAAATAATTTTATAAGATCACTGAAAAAAAAAAAAGATTCAAGTTCCCAAGGCATTTTACATAACAAAAAACAAAGGACAGCCAATTTATGTAACTACTTTAAAATATATTTTGCCATTCTTCTCACCTGTCCATGGGTATCACCGGCAGACTTTCCTGCCTCAAATTTTAATGCCAAACCAAAATCAGCAATACAAGCTGTAAGATTGTTTTTCAACAATACATTTTTGCTTTTGATGTCCCTTTAAAATAAAAGATAGGCAAGTTACTTGAAATAAGTTAAAACAAGTTATCTGAACATAAAAGTAATAGGAGTATTATATAAAAAATTAGAAAATAACCAAAATTGACAGAGGTGAAATAAAGCTTAACCTGATAACAAGTAACAAGTTAATTTTAAATCCCTATTCTTAAACTGAATAGTTAAATGAAAGCTTTCCTTAAAGGAGTTTTGTAATAAGAATCAAAGAATCTAAGAACAAAAATACTTGTATTGTCTGCATTATCTATTCTATTCTCACTCCCCATCCCCCAACTCCTGGGTTGGAATAAGTGTATTTCTCCAGTTATTATATTCCAGGTTCACATTCAAATAAAAACTCATGTAAACAACCAAAAATTACCACTGGGAGAGAGAGATCATAAATAGTTATAGTAAGTTCATTTTGGATCTCTATAATCTTTCAAAAAATTGCCCCCTATGGTTACTCTTGCCTTCCTTTTAATTCCAAGTTCCAGTTTCCTGTGAATTTTTTATTTTATTCACAAACTAAGGTAAATCTTAGCTGGCTTTATCAACTCAGGTATTCTGCAAAGTTCTAGTAGATTCATTGACAACCAGATTCACTTCTAGTTCCCTATCTCTAATAGCTATTCTTAGTCTAAAAGGAGGGGCTGAACTAAATGACCTCTAAATTCTCTTCTGTTTTCAACTCAGTGTACCTATAATTCCTTAGTCATATGCATCTATATAAATACACTAAAGAGGATATGAAGATAATCACATATATTTGCAAAAGATAGATTGAAATATGTAAAGAAAAGACACTGAAAAACTAGAAACATAAAACACACATGGTTTCAGGTAATGTACCCCTGAGATTTACTCCTTGAATAGCTTAATGGAGTTAAAAGGAGCTATGATCATGGAATATCAAGTGGTACAGCAAAACATTGAAGACAACATCTATGGAAATCTATGACAGAATATAGATACAAAACTGCAAGGTATCTCAGAGATGATTTAGTTCAACCCTTCCACTTTAAAGATCAACAAATTAAGGCCCAGAGAAGCCAAATGACTTGCCCAAGATCACACAGGTTTTAAGCATCAGTGGCAAGATCTGAACTCAGGCCTTTCCAAATACTTTTATTCTGACTTAGCACAATTGTAAATAAGATAAGTATCTATCTACCTTAAAAAAAAAAATCCAAACTGAACATCATATTTGAAGGCAAGTTAACTGATTAACATGGAACGGGAATAGTTCCCAGGTCAAAGTAGTCTTTCTTTTCTGAAAAAGCAATTTATTAAAGACACACTATTGGTTTACTCTGTGCTGTTCTTGATTCTTGCCTGGAGAAATGTTTATATGATAATTTAGACTATCAGGGAATTAATCTGAAATATTTGAAATCTTTTTTAAATGCATTTCATTTTCAATTTATTTTTCTTTAACCTAAAATGCCAATTTCTACCTTCTTTTTCTTTGGCAAAGCAAATACATGTTAATTTATCTAATTTCTGCAAGAAAGATTAAGAAAGTGAAATTCACTAACAATGTTAATGTATAGTTTATTCAAGATACTTACTATAAGATACAAAATTTGAGAACCAACCTAAAAAGCAAATAAAACAAAGAAATAAAACAAACGTCTCCTGGCACTAAAATGCCACTTGCAAAATTGGAAAAGGTATATTTGATCTAAAAGTCAAGTTTAAAAATATTACAATAATACAGACTTATCTACCTGTGTGATATGGCAGGTTTGTGACCATCTTTTAAACCAGGTATATCCTCATGTAAATATGCCAATCCTCTGGCCATAGTTTCAGCAATATGGCACAATTCATTCCAAGAGACCACATTAGCCTTGAGAAAATCGGTTAATGAACCCTGAAAGAGGAAAAAAAAATATTATAAGAGATACATCAATATGGAGATGAATTCATGATCTCAACCATGTGGATAATCCCTCCCCTAATTCCATTTCCAGCCTTCTCCTCTTGCATGATTTTGTGATACCAGTGAAAAACCCAGGCTATTCCTATCTGTTATCTCTCATTCTTACTTCTGTTATATAATGAAAACATTCTCCTAGTTTTTCTTGAAAAAGAGAAAAAGGGGAGTATTTTGTAAGTAATTTCAACAAACAATATCTAGAAAGTTAGACTTTTAGCATGGTTTGAAAGGTCTCAAATTTTCACCTACCTTCTTCCATCATTTGGTCTAAAGCTGGGGACACACTGATTTCTAAATTTTGTATACAAGAACATCCGCTCTAGTTCTACTTTGATGCCTCATTAAAGTATGGAGGTATCATAGAACCCATGTCAGCAGAGTGCCTAAACAAACTGAAAAGGTTTTAAATACTGACCTGGGACACCATGTCTATCATTTGAGCACCAATCTAGTTAAGTTAGGAAAGCCTTGTTATCAGAAGGATGGTCACCAAGTGATTAATATTTTTAGCCACAACTCAGAAAGACAGTCTTGTAAGACATCAAGGAGGTACAATCTGCCCCAATGGAAGGACAACCCACCTTCTGATATCATATAAGACCACCACCAATTTCTTCTAAGAATGGATATAAACAAAATAGTTACATGTATTTTTAAGTGGATGATTACAGAATAATAAAAATTCTTACTATTATTTTCAATGATAAGGTATACCTAAAATGTTAAGGCAAAGGACTCAAAAATATAAAACCAAGAATGGTGGAAAGAATGTTGCATATACAATGAAAGGTCCAGATTTATAGACCCAGCTATGCCATAATTACTTGTATAATGACCAGGACCTCAGTTTCCTCATCTGTAAAAAAAGAGATCTAACTAGATAATCCTGAATGTCCCTGCTGGTTTTGGTATATTATATTGTAATACTATTGAAGAACTTATTTAAAAATATATTTACTGGAAAGAATTATACAATGAAAAGAACAAGCCCATTTATAGAGAAGGAAACAGTATCACAGAATTCCATCACTGGAGAGCGAACAATTTTGCTAATGTAATTTTTTTTTTTCGTTATCACAGCAGCTTTATGAGTAAAACAGATAATATCTTCCCTACTGTATATGTAGCAAAGCTGAGAAGAAATACCATCAGTTATGGTATTTGTTATGATAATCAAAAGTTGTTTTTTTCCAAAAAACAGACTGCGCTCCTCAAGGAAGAGATTGTTTTTGTTTCTGTTTGCATCCCCAGCACTTAGCACAGTACCTAACACACACAAAAATACTTGCTGACTGACAGCAAGTTAGTGATAAAAATCAGAATAGAGAAGCTAGTTTTCCTAAGTTCTATGCTCTGGTCAACAGACTAGAGCACGTAGCAAAAAAAGTCATACTGAATAAAAGTATTTATGTAAAATTACTCATAAACAATAAATGAAAAGTACTAAGCAAATAGTTGTATCAGAAGCAGTCACTTGGAAATGTTCTTGGAAAGGGGAGTGTGAGAAAACAAGATAAAGAAGAAAAGAGAGGTACAAGGCTTCTTGTCCCCTCTATTTTCTAAACAACAAAACACACAAGCATCACAATTTTTGCTAATGACACTATGTTTTAATACCATCAACATTATTTTGTTAGAACATTATAGAGAGAGAAGATTCTAGGAAAATGGCAGAGTAGGTCAGAAAACTTTTGGCTCTCCAGATTTTCTCCACAGAAAAAGAATATTCCCAGTATGCAGAGTAAATGTAGAGCAGCAGAAATAAAGAGAAGTCAGAGTAAAGGAGTTCTTCTTCCACAGCAATCTAAGACCTCAGGAAAGACCCTACTCACTCCAGGGCAGATGTTTGGCTGAGTGAGAGCAAACACTTCCAGGCCAACTCTTCAGAATCAAAAACAAGCCTTGGGGGAAGTTGGAGAGCAGCCTTAAAAACAATGTGAGGGTCTGATAGCTGAGTAGGAGAAGACTGAAGGACCTTCCACTGTTCAGAGCTGTCAAGCACAGTTGTGCTGACCAGCTAGCTAACACTCTGGGGAAGAAGCAGCTAGCACATATGTGGTGAATGCAAGAACAGAGAGGTGGGGATTCTGCTGGCTGTGGGAACTTGCTGGTGAACAGAGTTCCTGGTTTCAGTACCAGGGAAGAGAGGACAACTATAGTTTGCAGCCAATGGAGAGACTGCAGGGAAGATGATTTGTGCATACAGTGACCAAAAGCTCTAGAGCTGTGGCTAAGGAATGGAAAGAATAACCCAAAATTGGCCCCCAAGACAGATCTCAGAAAATAACAGTAAGAAGGACCTGAGGGTTGGGACTTAATTCTCCATACTTTAGAACTAAAGCTTGATCATACCAATAACTACTAAAAATAAAACAAAACAAAAATAAATGAATGAATGGAAGCAAGAAAGCAAAAGAGAAAGAACCTAACCACAGACAGCTACCATGTTGGAATAGAGCAGATCACAGTTCATATTCAGAGGGAGATCCTGGGAGTTAAAAAGTCACTCCATTCTTAATAGGAAAAATCAAATAGTCCCAAGCACAAAAAAGATTTCTTAGATGAACTTAAAATGGACTTTAAAAATCAAATAAGAGAGATCAAGGAAAAATTAGGGGAAAAAAAGAATAATCCAAGAAAATTACAAAAAGAAAGTCAACCAAATCAAAAAAGAGAACTAAATATTTAAGGAAAAAAATAATTCCTTGAAAATTAAAATTGGAGGGGGCAGAGCCAAGATGGCAGAGTAAAGGCCAGAATTTGCCCAACTTCTTCCCCAAACTGCTCCAAATTCCTTTAAAAAATGACTCTAACCAAATTTTAGAGCATCAAAACACCCAAAAAGATGTAATAGTGCATTTCCCAGCCAAAGGCAATTTAAAAGCTCAGCAGAAACTGTCCGTGGCACCAGGGTGGGAATCCAGCATGCAGTCCCTTGTGCACAGTACCAACCCCTGGATTCAGCCCTAGCCCTGCCCAGGGTCAACCTCTGAATTAGGAGCAGTACTGGTAGCTGCCAGACCTCTTGGCCCAGAGACACCAAGGAGTACCTGGAAGGTAAACAGAAAAAGTCTCTGGAATCAGAGTGGGACTTCAAAGTATAATACCAGCACAGCTCTGGCCTTGGACCCAGCTCTGTCCCAGACCCCAGGATCAGCGAAGTGGGACCTCTGAATCAGCAATAGTGCTGGACCTCTCAGCCTGGGAACACCACGGAGGACTCGGAAGGTTAGTGAAGAGGATCTGTGACAAAGGGCTGGGAATCTAGTGTGCAGCTCCAGTGTAACCCCGGTCAGCAGAGCCCCAGCCCCAGCCCCAGTCCCTGACAACATACTAGAACTCAGGGGAGCAGGGACACACCTAACAGCTCCAAGGCAGAAAAGAGTGCTTGTGATCAAGTTTCTAGAAGGACTTCTGAAAACAGCTGCACAAAACCTCTGAAGCTTTGGAAAATGGACCTTCCACCTGAGAAACAGAGCCCTACTTTAACAAAGAGTTAAAAACTGAGTAATAGGCAAGAAAATGAGTAGAAAACAGAAAAGGTTTCTGACCACTGAAAGTGTTTATAGTAACAAGGAGGATTAAAACACAAACTCAGAAGATAATAACAAAGTCAAAGCTCCTACATCCAAAACCTCCAAGAAAAATAAGAATTGGGTTCAGGCCATGAAGGAGCTCAAAAGGGATTTTGAAAATCAAGTAAGAGAGCGAAAGGAAAAATTAGGGAAAGCCTTGAGAGAAGTACAAAAGGAAATACAAAAAACAAAAAACTAATGAGGAGAATGCCTTAAAAAGCATAATTATTTAAATGGGAAAGGAAGTACAAAAGCTCATTAAGGAAAATAATTCCTTAAAAAACAGAATCGAGCAAATGGAAGCTAATGACTTTATGAGAAATTAAGATACCATATAAAGCAAAACAAAAAAAAAAAAAAAGAAAAAAAGAAAAAGAAAAAATAGAAAAAACTGTGAAATATCTCATTGGAAAAACAACTGACCTGGGAAATAGATCCAGGAGAAATAACTGAAAAATTATTGGTCTACTTGAAAGTCATAATAAAAAAAAAAGAGCCTGGACATTATCTTTCAAAAAATTGTTAAGGAAAACTGATCTGATATTCTAGAACCAGAAAGTAAAAGAGAAATTTAAAGAATCCACCTTCTGAAAGTAATCCCAAAATAAAAACTCCCAAGAATATTATAGTATAATTTGCAGGTCAAGGAGAAAATATTGTAAGCATCCAGAAAGAAACAATTCAAGTATAATGGAGCCACAGTCACAATAACATAAGATTTAGCAGCTTCTACATTAAAGAACCGGAGGGCTTTCAATATAATATCCCAAAGAACAATGGAGATTGCAATCAGGAATCACCAATCCAGCAAAACTGAGTATAATTCTTCAGAGGAAAAGGTGGTCATTTAACGAAACACAGGATTTTCAAGTGTGAATTTCAAATACAGGACTCTGGAGAAACATGAGGAGGTAATCAGGAAAGTGATATAAGGTTTATCTGTTTATATTCCTACATGGGAGGATGATACTTGTCAACTTATTAGAATGTTCTCATTATTATGGCGATTAGAAGGGGTGTACACACACACACACACAAACACACACACACACGGCACAGGTATGAGTTGAATATGAATGGATAATATTTTTTTATAAAAATGATGAAATTAGGGGGTGAGAGAGGAAAGTACTGGGAAAAAGGGAAAGGGAAAAGTGGAATGGTGCAAATTATCTGCCATTAAAAAACAGAGGCAAGAAAAAGTTTTAATAATGGGAAGAGGGAGAGGAGAGGATGACTGAGTAAACCTTACTTACATCAGAAATGACTCAAATAGGAAATAACATACATACTCAACAGGGTTATAGAGAAAGCTAAGTTATCCTGCAGGAAAATAGAAAGGGAATGAAATATGGGAAGGGGCAAGTGTGATAAAAGATAGGCTATATTGGGGAAGGGAGTGATCAGTAGCAAAATACTTTTGAGGAGGGACAAGGCAAAAGGAGAGAGAGAATAAATGGGGGGGGGTACAATTAGCAATAGGAATTATAAAAAAAAAATTTTTTTTGAAGCCAGTTTCCCTGATGGAATATTATTGTTCTCTGGAAAATGATGAGCAGAATGCTCTCAGGAAAAAAAATATACTTGGACAGTCCTCCATGAACAAAGTGAAATATACTTTATACTAGCAATGTTCTGGAATGATCAGATGACATTATTATTCTCAGTAGTACAATCATCCATACCTACACTTTGAAGGACTTATGATGAAAAATCTTATCTATACCCAGAGAAGGAACTGATCCCATCTGAATACACACTGAAGCACTCCCTCTCTTTCCATTTTTAACAATTTTTCTTGACAGTTTGTATTTTCATTAGTGTGGGAGATCTATATTTTCTTTCACAACTTGACTTTTATGGAAATGTTTTGCATAACTTCATATGTGGTTTCTTTATTGTTGGTGGGAATAAAAGAGAATCTATAACTCTTAGAAATCTATAAATCTTAAAAACAAATGTAAAATAAACTGTTTTGAATGTAACTGGGGGAAAATATTGAATAATTTTTTTTTAAATTATTTAAAAAGAAAATTAGAGGGGTAGCTAGGTGGCGCAGTGGGTAGAGCACCAGCCCTGAAGTCAGGAGGACTTGAGTTCAAATTTGGTCCCAGACACTTAACACTTCCTAGCTGTGTGACCTTGGGCAAGTCACTTAACCCCAATTTTCTCAGCAAAAAAAGAGAAAGAAAGAAAATTAGAAATGGATAAAGGGAAATTAATGATGTTCTAAGATACAATAAAACAAAATCAAAAGAATGAAAAAATAGAAGAGATTGTGAAGCATCTCATCAAAAAAATTGACATGGAGAATAGATCAAGAAAAAAACAATTTAAGAATATTCAGATTCCAAGGGGGCGGAGCCAAGATGGTGGAGTGAAGACACGACTCTCTGACCTTCTCTCAGAATAACAGAAGATTAAGCCTCTGAACTGATTTTTAACATAAATATTTGGATTACAAAACATTCCTTGCAGAAAGTACCTTTGAAGAGCTCCAAAACAGGTCTGTTTCAGTCGGGCAGGGGATTGGGCGGTTTGCTGGGCATTCGAGGGACAGGGCAGGAAGCTGGGTGGGACTCAGCGTGGCAGATTCTAAAGACCTGGAGAGTCTACATGAGGCTCTCAGGACACTCTGCCCTGATTTCAGGCAGGTGCTTTGGCAGATCTGCCTTTTGTAAAAGGCAGATTGTAACCCTCTGCAAACACAAGGTCCTAACCCGAAAGCCCAGCACCAGAAGTTAATTATCCAAATTGCCCCAGAGCAAACTATCACAGCCGCTGCTTCTGTGCTTTAAACAGATCTCAAGCTTTTTTAAAAAAATGAGTAAGAAACAGAAGAGAGCTCTCACCATAGACAGCTTTTATGGAGAGAAAGAAGGGCAGACACCAGATTCTGAGGTTTCTAAAGGGAATGCAATCCCAAAGGAAGCCACAAAGGCGGACATGAACTGGTCGCCATTTCCTGGAAGACTATAAAGAATCTCAAAAGAGAATTAGATGAAAAATGGGAAAATGAATTGCGATCAATGCAAGAAGCCCTCCAAAAGAGATATGATAAAGAAACCAATTTACTGAAAACAAAATTGGTGAAATGAAAAAAATATTCAATGAACAAATTGGCCAGTTACAAAAGGAGCTAAAAAAGGTAACCAAAGAAAATAATACATTAAAAATTAGAATTGAAATAATGCAAGTGAATGATTCAATAAGACTTCAAGAATCAAACAAAAACAAAAAAATGAAAAAATAGAAGAAAATATGAAATATCTCCTAGGAAAAACAACAGACTTAGAAAAATAGATCTAGGAGAGACAATCTAAGGATTATTGGACTTCCTGAAAGTCCAATGATGAAAAAAAGAATCTAAACATTATCTTCGAGGAAATCCTGAAAGAAAACTGCCCTGAGGTTTTAGAATCAGAAGGCAAAATTACCATCGAAAGAATTCACCAATCACCTCCTGAAAGAGACCCCAAAATTAAATCCCCAAAGAATATCATGGCTAAATTTCAGGACTATCGCACCAAGGAAAAGATATTGCTAGAAGCTAGAAAGAAACAATTCAAATACTGAGGAACTGTAATTAGAATCACACAAGATCTGTCAGCCTCCACATTAAAGGATTGAAGGGCCTGGAACCAGATATTCCTAAAGCCAAAGGAAATTGGGTTACAGCCAAGAATAACCTATCCAGCTAGAATGAGAATTATCTTCCAGGGAAGAAGATGGACATTTAATGATATAGGTGAATTTCACCTATTTCTGATAAAAAGACCAGAGCTGAACAAAAAAATTGACCTCCAAACACAGAACTCAAAAGAAGCATAAAAAAGGTAAAAAGGAAAGAACTCTTGAGAACTATATTTCTACTATGGGGATACTTAAAGAATGGGGATATAATCTGATATTACTTTGATAATATGAAAAAGAAACTAGAGGTGGAAAGGCTATCATACTGGGGAAAAGAAGGGAAAGGTGGTAAAATAAGATTTAAAAAAAAAGAGGTAAAAATAAGGTAAAATCTCATGAAGAGGCAAAGAAAACCTGATATAATTGAGGGAAAGAAGGGAGGGAAATGAGCATTGTGTAAATCTTACTCTCATCAGATTGGGCTCTCAAAGAGTATATCAGACACATTTGGTTTCACAGAGAAACTTGCTCTTCCTTACAGGGAAATGGAAGGGAAAGGAGGAAAAGAAAGGGATAGACAAATAGAAGGGAAAAATAGAACAATCAGGGGAAAGGAGTAAAAGAGGGGGAGGGGCTCTAAAGGGGGGAGGATTGTTTGGGGGAGGTGGTCATCAAAAGCAAAATACTGGGGAGGGGGGAAGGGAGAAAGGGGAAAGAAAAGAGAAAAACATAACTTGGGTAAATAAGATGGCAGGATATACAGAATTAGTTATTTTAACTGTGAATGTGAATGGGATGAACTCTCCCATAAAGCGGAAGCAGATAGCAGACTGGATTAAAAAACAGAATCCAACAATATGTTGTTTACAAGAAACACATCTAAAGCATAGAGACACATACAGGGTGAAGGTAAAAGGCTGGAGCAGAATCTATTATACTTCAGGTGAACAAAAAAAAAAAAAAAAAAAAAAAGCAGGGGTAGCAATCCTGATCTCAGATCAAGTAAAAGCAAAGATAGATCTAATTAAAAGATATAAAGAAGGAAACTATACTTTACTAAAGGGTACCATAGATAATGTAGCAATATCAATACTAAATATATATGCACCAAGTGGCATAGCATCCAAATTCCTAGAGGAGAAATTAAGAAAGATGCAAGAAGAAATAGACAGCAAAACTATACTATACTTGTTCTCTCAGAATTAGATAAATCAAACCACAAAATAAATAAGAAAGAAATTGGGGAGGTAAACAAAAGGCTAGAAAAGTTTGGTATGATAGATCTTTGGAGAAAATTGAATGGAGACAGTAAGGAGTTTACTGTTTTCTCAGGGGTTCATGGAACTTATACAAAAATTGACTATGTGTTAGAGCATAAAAACCTGAAAATCAAATGCAGAAAGGCAGAAATAGTAAATGCATCCTTTTCAGATCATGATGTAATGTAAGGCCAGGAGAACATAGACCAAAAATTATTTGGAAATTAAATAATCTAATTTTAAAGAATGAATGGGTGAAAGAGCAAATCATAGACACAATCAATAATTTCATCCAGGAGAAGGACAATAATGAGACAGCATACCAAAATTTGTGGGATATAGCCAAAGGGGTAATTTTATATGTCTAGATGCTTACTTGCATAAAATAGAGAAAGAGAAGATCAATGAATTGGGCTTACAATTAAAAAAGGTAGAAAAAGAGAAAATTAAAAACCTTCAATTAAATACCAAATTGGAAATTCTGAAAATAAAAGGGGAGATTAATAAAATTGAAAAAAACTATTGAATTAATAAATAAAACTAAGAGTTGGCTTTATGAAAAAATCAACAAAATAGATAAGCCTCTACTTAATTTAATTAGAAAAAGGAAAGAAGAAAATTAAATTGTTAGTCTCAAAAATAAGGGAGAACTTTCCTTCAATGAAGAGGAAATTAGAATAATAATTAGGAGTTACTTTGCCCAACTTTATGCCAATAAATTTGATAATCTAAATGAAATGGAGGAATATCTACAAAAATATAGACTGCCCAGGTTAATAGAAGAGGAAATAAATTATTTAAATAGCCCCATTTTAGAAAAAGAAATAGAACAAGCTATTAATCAACTCCCTAAGAAAAAATCTCCAGGGTCAGATAGATTTACATGTGAATTCTACCAAACATTCAAAGAACAATTAATTCCAATACTATATAAACTATTTGAAAGAATAGGGAAAGAAGGTATACTACCAAATTCCTTCTATGATACAGATACGCTGCTGATAGCTAAACCAGGTAGGGTGAAAACAGAGAAGGAAAACTATAGACCAATTTCCCTAATGAATATTGATGCAAAAAATTTAAATAAGATATTAACAATGAGATTACAGAAATTAATCCCCAGGATAATACATTATGACCAAGTGGGATTTATACCAGGAATGCAGGGCTGGTTCAATATTGGGAAAACTATAAGCATAATCAATTATATTAATGGCCAAACTAACAAAAATCATATGATTATCTCAATAGATGCAGAAAAAGCATTCGACACAATCCAACACCCATTTCTATTAAAAACACTAGAGAATATAGGCATAAATGGGCTTTTCCTTAAAATTATTAGTAGCATCTACTTAAAACCATCAGCAAGCATCATATGTAATGGAGACGAACTAAAACCATTCCCAATAAGATCAGGAGTGAAACAAGGCTGCCCACTGTCACCATTACTATTTAATATTGTATTGTATTAGAAATGTTAGCTTTAGCAATAAGAGAAGAAAAAGAGATAAAAGGAATCAGAGTAGGTAATGAAGAAACCAAATTATCACTCTTTGCAGATGACATGATGGTATACTTAGAGAACCCTAGAGACTCAACTAAAAAACTACTAGAAACAATTCACAACTTTAGCTAAGTGGCAGGATTCAAAATTAATCCACATAAATCATCAGCATTTTTACATATTACCAACAAAGTTCAGCAGCAAGAGATACAAAAAGAAATTCCATTCAAAACAACTGTTGATACTATAAAATATTTGGGAATCTATCTGCCAAGCAAAAGTCAGGAACTATACAAACTAAACTACAAAACATTTGTCACACAAATAAAGTCAGACCTAGTCAATTGGAAAAACATCAAGTGCTCATGGGTAGGCCGAGTGAATATAATAAAAATGACAATACTACTCAAACTAATTTACTTATTTAGTGCCACACCAATCAAACTCCCAAGAAATTATTTTACAGATTTAGAAAAAATAGTAGCAAAGTTCATTTGGAAGAACAAAAGGTCAAGAATTTCAAGGGAATGAAAAAATGAAAAAAAAAAAAAGGCTGATGAAGGTGGCCTTACTGTACCAGATCTAAAACTATATTATAAAGCAGCAGTCAGCAAAACCACTTGGTACTGGTTAAGAAATAGAGTAGTCAATCATTGGCATAGGATAGGATCACAGGACAAACTAGGCAATAACAATTACTATAGCAATTTAGTGTTTGGGGAGATAAACAAAAGGCTAGAAAAGTTCGGTATGATAGATCTTGGGAGAAAATTGAATGGAGACAGTAGGGAGTTTACTGATTTCTCAGGGGTTCCAACCTAAAGGCTCCAACTTTGGGGATAAGTACTCACTATTCGACAAAAACTGCTGGGAAAATTGGAAACTACTGTGGAAGAAATTAGAGCTTGACCCACCTAACACCACACACCAAGATAAGATCTAAATGGGTTCATAATTTAGATATAAAGAGTGATATTATAAGCAAATTAGAGGAACATAGAATAGTTTACCTCTCAGACCTATGGAGGGATAGAGAATAAATTTATGTCCAAAGAAGAACTGGAACTCTTAATTGAACACCAGATAGAAAATTTTGACTATATTAAGTTTAAAAGTTTTTGTACAAACAAAACTAATGCAGACAAGATTAGGAGGGAAGCAATAAATTAGAAATCATCTTTACATTTAATGGTTCTGATAAAGGCCTCATTTCTAAAATATATGGAAAATTGTCTCATTTATAAGAATTCAAGCCACTCTCCAATCGATAAATGGTCAAAGGATATGAACAGGCAATTTTTAGATGAGGAACTTAAAACCATTTCTAGTCATATGAAAAGGTGCTTCAAATCACTATTGATTAGAGAAATGCAAATTAAGACAACTCTGAGATACCATTACACACCTGTCAGATTGGCTAAAATGACAGGAAAAGATAACGATGAATGTTGGAGGGGATGTGGGAAAACTGGGACACTGATACATTGTTGGTGGCACTGTGAACGGATCCAACCATTCTGGAGAGCAATTTGGAACTTTGCTCAAAGAATTATCAAACTGTGCATACCCTTTGACCCAGCAGTTTTCCTATTGGGCCTATATCCCAGAGAGATCTTAAAGGAAGGAAAGGGACCCATATGTGCAAGAATGTTTGTGGCAGCCCTTTTTGTAGTGGCTAGAAACTGGAAGCTGAATGGATGCCCATCAATTGGAGAGTGGCTGAATAAATTATGGTATATGAATGTTATGAAATATTATTGTTCTATAAGAAATGACCAGCAGGATGATTTCAGAGAGGCCTGGAGAGACCTGCATGAACTGATGCTGAGTGAAATGAGCAGAACCAGATCATTATACACGGCAACAACAAGACTATATGATGATCAATTCTGATGGACATAGCTCTCTTCAACAATGAAATGCTTCAAACCATTTCCAACTGGTCAGTAAAGAAGGCCATATACACCCAGAGAGAGGGATATGAAATGTGGACTACAACATAACTTTTTCATGCTCTTTGTTGATGTTTGCTTGCATTATGTTTCCTTTCTCAGATTTTTTTTCTTGTATACATGATTTTTCTTGCGCAGCAAGGTAAGTGTGGAAATATGTATACATATATTCGATTTGTCAAGTATTTTAACATAATTAACATGTAGTAGACTTCCTGCCATCTAGGGAAGGGGTGGGGATTGGGGGAGAAAAATTTGTAATAGAAAGCTTTGTAAGGGTCATTGTTGAAGAATTACCCATACATATGTTTTGCAATTAAAAAGCTTTAATTAAAAAAAAAGAATATTCAGACTATTTGAAAATATTGGAAGCAACAAGAAAACAAATTTAATTGTGGAGCTACAAAAAGGATTACACAAGACATACTAGGTATTACATTGAAGGACTATAGGTCTTGGAATACTATATTTTGTAGAGCAAAAGAGCTGAAGTCATGAACAAACGTAATTTACCCAGCAAAGTTTAATATAATACTTAATGGAAAAAAGGACATTTAATGAATTGAAAGGCTCTCAGATACTTGTGATAAAAGCAGTATAACTAAAAGGAAAACTCAATATATAACATCGAGGAGAAATATAAACATTAAGTACCAATTCTAAGGGACTCAGTAAGTTCAAATTGTTTACTTCTTATATATGAAAATATTAGTTCTTTTATGACTATCATTTTTACTTGGGTAGTTTGAAAGGCTTGGACTAAACTGCATATGATGTGGAGATACTACAACAGACAGACAGACACAGACATAGAACACACACACACACACACACACACACACACACACACACACACACACACACACACACACCAGTGTAGGGATAAATAAAGGAAAAATAAAGGATCTCTCATACAAATGAGTTAAAAAAAGGAAAAACAGATACAAAAGAGGCTATTGGAGAGAGGTCAGGTAGTGTTGAAACCTTCCTCTCATGTGGAACAGGTTAAAGAGGGAGCAACATATATAGATAGAAGGACGTAAAAGTCTTCTAAATTTAGAAAGAAATAGGAAGGCAAGAGGATGGGGTGAAGGAGGAGAGGATAAGGAAGGGAAAAGGAAG
Organism: Myrmecobius fasciatus; assembly: GCA_023553655.1. Lineage (NCBI taxonomy): Eukaryota > Metazoa > Chordata > Mammalia > Dasyuromorphia > Myrmecobiidae > Myrmecobius > Myrmecobius fasciatus. The sequence continues at coordinate 358,619 of JAJPUD010000137.1, forward strand.
ATAAAATAGGGGGTAGAAGTAGAGGAGTCAGGAGGGATAGGAATAGGGTGAGAAGGATGGTGAGGAAAATAGGAAGGAGAAAAATAAACAATTATAGTTTAGAATGTGAATTGGATGAATTCACCCATAAAATGGACACAGAGAATAAATTAAGAATCTGAATTTAACAATATGTTGCTTTCAGCAAATTCTATAAAAATGTGAGATACACACAAACAGAAAATGAAGAACAGGAGTACAATTTATTATGTAAAAAAAGCAGGGGTAGTAATCATGACCTCTGATAAAGTTAAAACAGATCTAATCAAAAGAGAGAAACAGACAAACTACACTATATGTCAGCCATATTAATCAATATTGTTTTAGACTACTTAAATTGCTAGACAGCATAAGATTAGAATGATGAGCTGGTGGATTTAGAAAAATATGGAAATATTTGGATTTATAAACAGGAAGATAGTATCCACTATTAAAGAAATAGAGGACAAGTAGAAATAAAAATAGTATAGTCTTATGTGTGTATGAATGTATGTGTATATATTTATATATATGTATGTATATGATTTTGTATTGTGTATATATTTGTGTAAATGTGTGTATATCTAGTGATCTATACATAAATAAAATATCAGCCTTAATTGTAGCCTTCTGGGGAGGTGGGGGAGAGGAAAAAAGGAAGAATAAAGCAAAAAGTGCATAGCAGAGAATAAAAGAAAATATTCAAGCAAAGAAAAGATGGACAGCTTTGAACACCAAGTATAATATTTATTATATAGGCTTTTTTGAAATTGTAAAGTTATTGCTTTATATTGTGAATCTTCTTATATGTTCTGCTATATACATAGCAATTGGTTTTTCCCCCTTATTTAATAAAATTCTTTAAAAATTTAATTATGTAATATATTAGCTTTTTTCAAATGAATTTTAGGAAATCATCTGCCATACTTCTAAGTGTAAAGAACAGAAATAGTGGTCTTAAGGCTCCTAAAAACCGTCTAATGCCTGAGCTCCAAAGAAATTTTTACAGTCTATTTCACAGAAGTAGTACAGTCTGAAAATGTATTTACTGGAAGTGGGTAGTTTTTAAGACAAAGACATTTCTCCTTGTGGATATAAAAGTGAATCAGTGGAAATACTTACCTTTTCATGAAATGCAGTGATTAGCCAGAGATCGACATCAACACTGGTGCCTCGTTTTTCTGCACCAATAAACTGCAATATATTCTCATGTTTCATTCCAGGAAGACTATATACTTCATATTCATTTTGCCATGACTGTTTGTCCTGAAAGAGAAAAAAAAATTAATACAAAAGATAGGAATCTGTATATATGCTAAGCTAAATGATTCTGGACCAAGTTCCAAAACAAATTGAGCTAGCATTTAAAAAGTTTCTCTTTCAAAAAGATGACCAAAATCCTCACAATGGTAGGATTACTGCACTCTGAGTACCTGCAAAATAGGTAACTCTAAATACTATAATTAATATGCAGAGTTTATAAGTGATCAGAAATATTTGATTGCTACAATTATGCATTGGTAAAAAGCTTCATATGTTTGATACTCAAAAGGGGAAAAAAGAGAGTATAGTTCCTTCATGACAGGGATGTTTCATCTCTGTCCTTATATTCCTAGTCCCTAATATAGTATGTGACACATAGCAGATGTTTAATATGGGTTTTCTGATTTGAAGTTAAAACAAGATATTACCAGATAACACATATTCATGTGCATCAGAAGTTAAGACACTCTGGAAATGAGCATTATGATAGATTCATATCAATCCAGATCCAAGAAAAGTTTGGGATTTCAGTACATATTTCTACATAGTTTTGGAAGTCTATTTATCACCTTCCTAGATATCAGCTGGGATTTATCATTCCTACTTTAGAATAATCTTTCTTAAAGAACAGAAATGCAAAGTGTCCCAAAGGTCTTAGTATTTTAAGTTTCAACAACTTAGTAAGCTTTAAAAGCTTACTTTAAAAGCTTTTTCTAAGGCTTTGGGATATTCTGATTTAAAACAGATATCGAACCAAAAAATATATCCCATCCCAAATTATGGCTAGCATCATAAGTGGCAAACTTGACACTTGCTATCTCAGTTGGACCTGACAAAATCATAATGCTATCCCAGATTCCTTCCCTGTTCTTGAGAATTAGTGTTCATTCTCTCCTCTGACCAAGACAGCATCACCAAGCTCAATGAACTATCAGAGTATGCTCTTAGTCAATGATATAACTGAGCAAATCACACAGTAGGGACTCAAAAAAATTATTTCTGAATTGACTATTTAAGATCATCAATTTTTGACTGAGATAACAAAGGGAAGATTTCAGTGGTGATAAGTCTTAAGTTTCAGCACAATACATAAAAGTCCAGTAGCTTTTGGGGAGAGTGTTATAGTCACCATATTCTATCACTAACAGAAGAATCTAAGGCTGAATGATTATGTAAGGATCATTTGCTTTGTGGTTAAAGAATAAAAGGATAAATAAACAGTAGAGGTATTTATTTCTCTTGGCATCCCTTACAACAAAGCATCCATATACATGGTAGACATTTTTAAGAGGATTTGTTGAATTAAATTTTTTAGCCTGACATTTAAATTCAAAATGGCTATTTCCTTGAAAGCCAACCCACTCTCTTCTCTAAATTGTTTGCTTTTCTGGACTATAATTACACATCTCATTGGAAGAGAAATCTAATTACCAAGACAACAAGATATATTGGGGGCATCACTTTCACTTAGCACTTTTTATTAGCTGAGAACTTAAAAAAATCTTTCTAAATTTCTTTCCACTACAAAGAATAGAGAAAGACTGGTACTGCTAGTTCCATTTTCTAGATAAGGAAACAGAAAAAAAGAATAATCAACAAGAACCTTCAGACAACTTGGGGCAGAACTACCTGGTAAGTAAAAACTTTTTTCTTTCCAGATCACTTCTAAGTTGCACAGGCTACATATGACATATGTAGGATTGAAAATGAAAATTACCATACCTGTATTGGAAATATCTTAACAGCTACATACTCATTGAGTAACTGAGCTTTCCAGACACAACCAAATCTTCCTCTTGCTTTTATTTCTAATAACTGTAGAGGCTTCAAGCCTAGTAAAGGAGAGGGTGGGGGTGGTCCTGGATCCTAAAAAAAAGAAAAATTATAATAGTCTGAATAATCAACATAGTATAATGTTAAACTTTGAAAATATAGAAGAAAATAGAAATGTAATAATTAAAAATAGTAATGTGACAAAATAATACAGAGATAACAATTAAAATTTTACAGATATATTCAGAAGTGGATTCCTCAATTAATAACAATTTGCAGTCATCACAACAAAGAAAGCAACCTAAAATTTTAAGGGACAAATTTTCATAAGATCATTTTATACTGGAGCTAGAGCCAAAAAGTAAAAAGAAAAGAACATGGAAAAATTCTTTGCTATACCAAGAAAATAAAATTTCAAAGAAAAACATCTTCTATGTGAGAATATATTAAGAAATTTTGTACTAACAGGTTTTGTCCACTTTATGATACTCAATATTAAAAGTACAAAGAATAAGAAATTATAAGTAACTTGTAGGTGTCTCTCAAAGGATCTTGCTCAATATCTACCTTTTATGCTATTCACAAGGGGATACTGGTATAGTTGAAAAAGCATTGGACTTGGAGACAGCTGTGTGATCACAAGCAAATCATTGAAATTTTAAGAATTCATTTTCTTCCTTTATAAAGTGGGGAACATTACTGTATTACAACCATCAAAAGGTTGCTAGTAAAAATGTACTTTGGCAAATCTATGGTGCTATCATGTAGGTATTGCTTCTATCACTAAACAACCTATTCATACATTTTCACCTCATTTCATTTTTGTCCTTATCTTTCCGTAAATCCTATGTAGGGATTCTACCAAAATGTTTAGAGGTTTTCTTCTAAATGTTTTAAAATTACGTGGGTCTGTTTATCCACTAACTTTCATTCTTGTCATGTCAAAGACCCATCTCCTTTTCCAATCATCTAAGTCTCTGAGAACATCCCTTACCTCACTTCTTTGATACAATTCTTCATTAGAGATAGGTTGCAGTCTACTCATATAGTTCCACTGTCCTTTGATTAACTGAATTTTAAGGATTATAGGCTGCATCTTTTTGATTCAGTCATATAGAATTATCAAAAAAATACCAATATTAAAAAGAACTGTTGTTTTGGGGAGAAATCTAGTCATTAAAAGCACTGGGCAATTTCCCAAAGGAAATTTAGAATATTGTTCTTCTAGTATTCAATTTTGTTCCCAACTCATTATCTATCAACATTGCCAATCTAGGAGAGATAAACTTCATGGACTTTCCAGCCAACCAGTGGCCATACTCACAAAAAATTCCTTTCTTCCGCACAGAATCCATGTTCAGCATCCTCAGTGACAGTGACAAATATCTATGGCTAGCTTATTTCCCTGTTTCATGCCTTTCTTTATATTAAAAGACACAGATTCATTGAAGAAAGTCATCTTTTAATGTTAGAATTCTCAAAAAATACCACATGACCCCAAAATATGCATTGAAGACATTCATTCCATTAAGAGAGCCTATAAAGCATTTTGTTCTACCATATCAAAGTATTTTTATAGTTAATAAACAAATGCTATGGAAGTTATTGTGGATCTCCCTTAATGAGCTCTGTAAAGTTTCCAGATTTGATGAAATCAGCCCAAGGGTATCTGAGAATAGAAACATCTAGAAGCCCTCATTTATAAGGACCTTTTTAGCCTTGGAGCTGGATAGTCTCCATGACAGTGGCAAACATTAGGAAAGATAAAACTCCCCAGATTATGCTTCATTTGATAATAATAATCAGATGATCACTAAATAAATTTATCTGTTACATCTTTCAAACAATTTTGTTGGAATTGTAACATGTGGGAGATGTCTTGCTGGAAGAAAGCCTTTTAAGATGGCATTGTTCTACCAAGTCAAATGCTTTCTTAAATAATCCAAAAATAGTAAGCACAGTATTTTTTAATAATCTTTCTATACTATAAGACAGTACATTTCTATACTAATAAAGCAATTTGCCAGAAACTATCATTTGCAAAAACCTACCTCTTAAATGTTTAAAGACCCCCTCTTAGATGTTCAAAAGATGCTTCCAAATCATGTTAGATAGTTCTTAACAATTTTTTGGAGACATGGGAAAAGAGGCAAATGAATCAATAGTTATTTCCTCAACAGTCTTATTTAGTTATTTTTTTTGCCTAAGCAACTAGTTATCTTTCTCCAGAATCAATCTGTCAATAATACCCTCACATTTCTATTGCCCCTAGAAAGGACTTCCTTTATATACACTTGGTTCAGCACAGCTCTTCTCATAATTGTTTTAGTAAGGGTTATTTCCACTTCCTTACAATGATGTTAAGATTTTATCAGAGATATTATGAGCTCAAATGTGGTAGCTCTACTGCCACTGATGAAGAAAGTTTATTTCAGAAATCTTGACAAGACTTTTATATTTTTTGTCTATGTACTGCACCCTTTCCAATTTCATCCTTAAATGCCTTCTGGATTATCTGCCTTAGTTGAACCTCTTGCCAAGTTTTCTGACAACTTGTTTTTCTCTCTACTGATTCTCAATGTCTTATGAAGCAAGACTGCTCATAATCTTCCATAACCTTCTGTAAGATTTTACAAACAAATTTGTATTCTAAACTGATATTGCCTGTGGGTACCAAATCTCTCTTCCTGGCAGAGAGATCAAATGTTTACTGGCTGAGGCAGTTTCTGGGTTCTTGTAGTTTGCTAATTGTGTCAAGTGAATTGTACTGATTAAACTTCAGTAGGAAATTTAAGAATAGTATTTCAATATCTATCCTTTTACCTATTTCACATTTTTTGTTATGTGCATCTTGTTTAAATAGGTTAGGCTGAAGTTTCCTGACCTTTTTCACACATTATTTCTTAGCCTCCATATTTATTCTTTCTTCTTCCTTGGGACTGATTTTGATCTTTAATCAGTGGGGTGACCACAAATAGACCGACGATAATTTCCTATTTGTCAAAAAATAATACGTTTCTTTGTGTTTATCTGATTCTCAAATTTATCTATTCCACTCTAACTTCCCTACTGACCTCCAATTTCCTATCTTAAGCTGTCTTTAAACATCTCAAACTAAGTGTCCAGTATAATAAAGCCAGCATGTCTAAAATGGTACTCATTATCTTTCCCCAAAATCCTCTGGACCTCCTAAGTCTCCTATAATTAAAGGGTAACTTACTAATTTTTATCCTAAATCCTCCACTCTCTTTTACTTCTCCTTTACCTGTTGAAGATGATACCATCCTTCCAGTCCCTCAGACTTGAAATTTAGGTTTAATCCTTGACTCCTCACTCTCTCTCATTTCCTCCAATCCAATCTGCTGCCAAGGCTTATTGATTATCTCATATGCATCCCATTCTCTCTTCTGACACTGCCACCATTCCGGTTACAGACCTTTATCATGTCACATCCAGTCTACAACAACAATTGCTTGTTTTAACTTTTTCCCCAATTTAATCCATCAACTAATCAGTCATTAAAGTGATTATACTAAAACATTAGTCCAACTATGTCACCTTCTCCCCTGCTACTCATTCAAAAGCTCCCTATCCACCTCCAGGATCAAATAGAAAATCCTCAACTTAGCATTCAAACCCATTTATAAATTAGTCCTCTCTTACCTTTCCAGTCTTTTTCCACCTTATTTTCTACTATACACTCTTCCATTCAATGTCACTGACATCCTTGGTGTTCTCCAAACAAGACAGTTCATCTCTTAGCTCCAAGCATTTTTTCTGGCTGTCACATTACCACCACAACCATCACATCTACATCCTTTCTCACACCTGTAATGTTTTTTCTCCTCAACTCCACCTATTGGCTTCCCCAGCTTCCTTTAAATCCCAACTAAAGTCTCATTTTCTGTAGTTAATCTTTCATACTCTCAATTCTAGGGCTTTCCTTCTTTTAATCTTTCCTGATGTATCTTGTTTACATATTTGTTTTCTTGTTGTCCCCTCCATTACCTGTGAAGTCCTTGAGAACAGATACTTATTTTGTATCCCTAGACTTAGCACAGCACTTAGCACGGTACTTGGCTATCAGGTGCTTGATAAATGTTTATTAGCTGACTGATTCTCCTTTCTCACCTCTACTCTTGGTTTCTCTAATTTCCAATCAAAAATCAGTTGAAATTCCTTCTTCTAGCAGGACTTTCCCAGTTCCCTCCCAGCTACTAGTGCCTTTTAATTTGAGATTATCTTCCAACTACTCTGTAAGTATCTTATATCTAGTTAGTTATTTCATTAAGGTTAGGTATTATTTTTGCCTGTCTCTGTATTCCCAGTGCTGAAAACAGTGTGAAAATTATCACACATTTGGTATCTGTTGCTTAATCATTTTTCAGTCCTATCCAAACCTTTGATGACTATTTGGGGTTTTCTTGGCAAAGATATTGAAGTATTTTGCCCTTTCCTTGTCCAGTTAATTTTACAAATGGAGTAAATGAGACAAATAGGATTAAGTGACTTGCCCATGGTCACAGAGTTAGTATGTCTATATGGCCAGATTTTTTAACTTAATTAGTTGAGTCTGACTACAGGCCCAGAACTCTATCCACAGTGCCCCTTAGCTGCTCATCACACACAGCAAATGCTTAACAAATGTTTGTTGACTTAACAGCTAAACCTATTCTAGTAACTTGTTTGAATCTCCAAAGAGAATTTGACTTATCTTCCCCTTTAGTTGCAAGTTTCTTTTGTCTTCAGACTTCCTTTACAATCAAGATATCTACATTTACTGATATGATTCAATTTGTAGTCTCACTGGTCACTAGATAAAAGTCACAAATTTAGAGTAGGTAATTAACAATTATATTAATTTCTTCAGACAGTTTAAAAATTGTATTATTAGCAACTACTTTCTGCCCCTATTGCTTTTCTGCCTCCATAGCTATCAAAGAAGTCTACAACTCGTTTTGTAGTTTTCTTTATTTCATCAATTATCAAGACCAAGGAATTCATCACTAAGTGGCCAGAATATTGATGATAAGATTCTTCTTAATTAGGTAGGTTGGTCTTTGGAAAGCATGTAAGAGTATGTTGCCAGGACCATTCCTGAAGCCTTCAAAATATAGCAAAGAAATTGTAAGGAACTGCACTCACAGGTAGAACCTATAAAAACCCATCTAGATGTCACCATGAATATCAGAATAGGAATTAATAAATGATGCTTATATAAATCTGGAAAGGCTTACACAATACTTTAAAATGTGCATTTTCTAATTTGAGTACTACAACAATTTTGTGAGACAAGACCAAAAACCAAAAAGGTTGTCATTTGGCTTACCCATGGCCACTTGGATACAAAGTGCCAGACCAAGGATCCAAAGCAAGTCTCATTGATGCCAAATCTAGCATTACACCACTGAGGAGAGGACTTTTAAACATTTAATCAAAAGATGTAAATAATAGAAAATTACAACCAAGTTGAATGTGAATAAGTTTTGAGTATGGGTTCAAAAGAGAAAGTATGTCTGTCCTCCTAGGACCAGCCCACTTAAACCTGAAGGCTCAATCCCTAGCAGTCTGGCTACCATAAGATGAAATTTTTCCATTGTAAGAACTCATTAAGATTATCCACTAATCAGTGTGATTAGTGGAGAAAGCACGCCCACACAGAATAAGTCTTGGATGCTTGGAGAAACAGTCTGTACAAATGCTTTCAGGGAATGCCCAGATGAGGAAGTTTCCTCTACTAATGTAAATCAGCAGCCTTTCTACAACTTATAAAGAGTTGTTTAGAGCACTAAGCAGTTAAATGATTACAGAACCAATATGTATAGGAAGCAGGATATGAACTCTTGAAATTAACTTCAAGGCCAACTCTAGATCACCAAGGAATCTTCCTCTATTCCAAAGTATGCCTTGATACAATACTTACTGTGGTACCTGCAATTAAGTGGGAAACTTGGAAAGGAGCCAAAGAAAAGCAACTGAAATGATTAAAAAATTAGATTAAGAGCGCTGTAAGGAAAAAATTAAGTAACTCTGTAATTTAGTCTCCAAAAAGAGAAGGCCAAAGGGGGAGGAGATCCTTCACAAAAGCTTTCATAGTACATGAATTAATTTTTTACTTTTAATGTAGAAAATAGCAAGGCAAAATCAATGATAAAGGGGATTTGAGCTAGATAACGGGGTCGAAGAGACAATTAACCTACAGTATTGAATGTCATTCTAAAGCAATTATATACTACATGCACCTATGTTGCTTTTCCCTTTTTTTCCTTCTTTCTTGATAATTCCCCAGGCCTGCAACTGCTAATTCAGAGCGCCTGTAGAAGGTTGTTGCTGATACTTATTTGACACATATTAGAAACCCTTCTATTCTGCCCCCAATTGGAAAGTTATGAAATAGTGAACTGGATTTAACAGGAAAGTTTAATATTTTCTTTCCTGAACAAGAGCAAACAATTATTTTTCCAAGATGCTTTAAGTGAAGTCCTACTCTAAGGCAAGAGAATAAATTGAAAGAACTTTTCTGATTCTTTTTAATCTATTTCACAGATAGGGCAAATTAACTTTTTCTTTTTTTCCCACCTCCAGTACATATGGTTATCAGAGCAGAAGATAGCAATATTTTAAATTCAACAGCACCAATGAACATGTAAGTCAGGTAAAAAGTTTCTCAACAAACATGATTTCTAGAGAAGAAGAAAACTGAACACTGGCAGTCTTTAGGGTTTGTGTATGTACAAAAGCAAAATTAAGTACAAACAACTGCAAGGCAAATATAAAAGTTTAACGTGTAAAAGGACTAAGTATACATTAAGTTCAAGACTTTTCTCCTTTAGGAATGGATTCCTCTGCTTATGTGATACAATGAGGCTAGATTAGGCTAGGCTTTCAAAAGCTTTACCAACACAACACAAGGTTTGGCAAATTAATGGAAACGCTTCAAGTACAGGTCTGATAAAACATTATGTCTGTGGCCTAATGATTGGCCAACTTAAGTGTGGAAGGGCTCACTGTTGCCCAATAAGTAATAAAAAAACCCAAAACAAAACAAAAAACTTAGCCATAATTCAAGATGACAATAAGATATGAAGAAAGTTATCATACTGTTGAAATAACTGTTCTTATGAAATATTTAAATATGGATGAATTAAAAAGGAAGCCATGATTAGATGAGAATTATAGAAATTAAAGAAAACACAAAGAGACTTTAAGACAAAATATTTGGTAGTATATGATGGAGAAAGAGTCTAAGAGATCTGAGGTTAAACACTGAGTTTTCCACTCACTATATAGCTTATATGTATAAAATTAGCTAAAACTTTATCTTTAAAAAGATCTACTAGGTATTTCAGAAGATGCTAAGGGTAAGATATTGCTTCAAACAAAATTTCAAAGGGATTTAATTCACCCTTAAGACACAAAAATTTTTCTATTACCACAAATTTCTTGTGTTATTAAGCAACTTTTAGTATTTTCTATTTTTAAGAAACAATAATTTTCAATTTCTATGTTTAAAAAGAAAATTTTGCTAAAGAGTCCCTCTCCCCCCACCATTTCTTGCTAAACTGTCAAGCTTTGTTAAGGTTCCAAACCCATGTTAACTTAATTTCTGTTTTTTTTTTCTTTTTTTCTTTCTTTCTTTATTTTTAGACTGGTCAAAATCTAGGTCTATTTTCTAAAGACACTACTACTACCACTAGTACTGCTACCTCTGTTAGTACTCCTACTAGTATTACCCTCTACTTTCCATATCATTATATATAACAGTTCCGTTAAATTTATTACCAACTATGAGACTAAAATGAATTTAAAAGGAAGATCAATTAATTTTCAAAGACTGGAACAATCTATGTTACAAAATAAGAAATTACAAATACTTGAAATTCCTCTCAAAAGTTCTAAGAAGTAACCAATAGAGTATGTTTCTTGTAGAATACTGAATGAACTAAAACGGTAAAATGTAACTGAATTTTATAATGCCTTTCAATATCTGAGAGGTTTAAAGGCTAAAAATAAGTAATTATGCAATACTTGAAAAAATGTATATATCATAACACTAATCATGTATGTTTTATTTAACATGTAAATATTCTGGAAAATCCATTCCTTTTGGAATGCGGTATGGATGGGAGTAAATCAGTGGAAAAGTATCTAAGAGGTCAAGGATCTCTCAGTACTCTTTAGATGATTAATTCTATTTCTCTACATATTAGTATTAACTGTATATTTGAGACTGAGAAAAGGGAAAGAGAAAATACATTAATTTCTACATGATCACTGACTCATTCAACCTCCCCTAGTTTCCTTTCCTTCAAAACAAAACAAGTTAGGCAAAAGATGATCTTAAGAAGATATTTTTAAGCCCTAAAATTCTTTTGAGCCACTGGTGCTTTTTGGAGCAGTAATATATGAAATGTTCTTGAATAACATCAAATATATCAAGTTATACCAAAAACTTTGGGATTTTACATATGGCATCAAAACATTGAAAGAGGCCTTTCATCAATTCACAGAGAACCATAATTTTGTTATATGTATACAAAAGCAAAAGGTTTCACCTGGAAAAAAAAAATACTCTCCCTACAACTAAAAACAGAAGTCTATACAGACACACACAAATGTACACATACACTTTTTTAAATAGTCTTGATTAAAAAAAAAAAACCTACTTAAACTCAATCAAACTCTGAATCAACATGTGTACCTAGCAATAGCATTCAGGCAGCAGCACATGAAACAGTTTAATCCAGCCATACAAAAAAAAAACAAAAAACAAAAAACACTTTTTCTTCTTTTAGAAAAGCTCTCAATATCAACAATATTATTATAGTGCTCACAATACACTTACGTTCCAATACTTTCTCTGTTATATGATATTTGTAAAGTCTTAGCTAGTCACTTCTCTTCTAAGGGCTATCAGTTTCCTCATAGAATGAGTAGATTCAGATAAAGAATCTCTAAGAGCACAAATCTAAATCCTATGAATCACTATAAATTCCCTATCTGGGTTCTAAATTAACATGTGAAATATTTGTCATTTTCAAGATTAAAAATGTGTGCCTCTAAATATGTCTTCCTTCCAGATTCATCTAGCCCGCTATAAATAAAGCTCTGCTTGTGGAAAACATGAGGTAATTTTTCTGTTTTATCAGTATTTTTTTAATAGAGTAATAAAAAATTGTCATGTCTTCATTTGGTGTATATGTTATGATCTGAATCTTTACCACATTGTAGCTTTTTCTGTTTAAGGCTGAATTCTAAAATAAATAGCAAAACACTAAAAACTAATCATCACAAATTCTTTAGTCAATAGATTTTTCTAAGTAGTACAAAACTTGAAAATATAGACCTAAAGCTAAAAGTTAATGAGACATTTGGTATAAATGAAAAGTGTGGTAGATTTGGAAGTTAGAGGACCAGTGTCCAAATTCATATTCTATTTTTTACTTAAGTAAGTTTGGTCTACCCACCAAATATAACCTACAAAGTAAGTAAGTTGGACTAGATAACCTATGTGGTCCCTTTTAGCTTTAAGTCAACAATCTATGATATTATGGTGAATCAAAGAGCATTTTAAAAATGAGAGATCAATGACATAGTAAAAACGACTAATTAAGCTCTTCAAAAGTAGTCAATAAGAAGATTTTGAGGAAAGAAAGACTGGAACCTTAACTTTTATTTTCTTTGATTAATTTTTTAAGCTCATTTGTTGCCACAGGCTAGATACTATATTCTACATGATACTATAGATATGAAAAATTTGGGCATACTCTTAAATGACAAAAATATTTGTGTAAAATTAACCATGTCAGCACTAAAAGTTATGCAGTAAAAATAAACTTACAATTTTTAAATGACGAAAGATACACAAGAAAGCAACAAAAATCTCAGAACAAAATGTTTAAGTATATATTAACAAAAAAAATAATCAAATCACAAACAAATAATGCATCTTACCTCTATCATTATATGAAAGGCGTGCTTGTGAAGAAAAAACACAGGCAAAAAAATTATGATTTATATTCAAAATGAAATGAAAATGACACATCAATTATGAAAGAAAAGGAAGGAAAATGTTGGATTTATTTTATAAAAAATTAATAATGATCCAAGTTTTGCAAGATTTTTTGGTCCTTTAAGGAATGGTAGGAAAGTTTACTCTCAGAGGAATTAATCACAGCAAAGAAAATTCTTGGATAATATTAAGAGGCTACAGGAGCACTGTGAAATTTTTTTGCACTCAAAAATACCTGAACCAAAAATATTTGATTTTTTAGATATCAAAATAAGTATTTATCTTCATCCTATGATGTTATTAGTGCTAATTTTCCTAACACGTTCCAGAAATACACTAAAATAAGTGTTATTGTAATTAAATAATTTTTAAAAGGAATTAGTTTTTTTCTTTTTGTTTTTCAACACCAGATGGCAGCATTGCTTTATCCAAAAGCTTTAAGTTACTAGTAAAGGAATATTTACATAATACCTGTCATAAGATATAACTAAATAGCAATAAACTGTACATTTCTATAGTAGTGAGAAGAAAAACTAAATTTGGAGGTCATAAGTCACTATTTCATGATTTGGGCCTGATTTCCTAATCAGAATATCCTGTCAACTAGTAAAGGATAAGAAGAGTGGGTCATAGAATCACAAAAAGCTTCCCGACTTTCTGAATTTATTCCTCTTTGGTACAGATGGTGAAAAAAGCAGAAAAGCTGGATATTACACACACACATACATACACACACACACAGGGACTGTAATTGTGGAGTGAGAGTATAAGACTTTATTTTGAGGGAAAGAAGAAAGCATGCAGATAACAGAAATATAAAATAGGCCTATCTTTAATTTATTGCCCTGACCATATCTAGCAAGGAATTTTAAATATTTCACAAAAATTTAAACCAAAGTGCCAAAGGCCTCCACATAGATCTTTTGATATTAAATGGATACTAGTAAGTTGGTTGTCCATCCGTTCATTATCACTCAAAATTGCCACATGACTAGCCCATTTCTTTTTCTAATCATAAATCTTTCTGACAACAAACATTGCTTCTCAGTTAATTAATAAACATTTATGAAGCACTAATTATGTTCCAAGTCCTAAAGTACAAAGACAAAAAATGAAACAGCTCCTTCATTGTACAGGTAAAGGCATATACATGGAATGGATCTAAGATGCCAGGCCATGGGCAGTGAGATAGCACACAGATAAGAACTTTTAAAATCTAAAATCATTAGTTAATGACACCACCACCACCATTTAGACAAAAGCACTAAAACTTCTAAGAAGATCTCCATTGTTTTGTCACCTAAAAAATTGATATAGCTCACAAAATTTAAATATCCAGAAATGTATAAAACACAGATGACTCTATTTCTAGTTTTAAAGATCTGTATAAAGTGTAAACTTAAAAAAAAAAAAAGATTATCACCAAATTTGGGGTTTTATTCACCTGTATCACTACCATATGTTTAGATCCCAGCCATCACATTACTTCTAGACCATTTGAAATTTCATCCAGTAATCATAATCTACTTAGCTAGTTCTGGAATCAAACTACTTCATCAAATCCATAGCAAAATTCATATTGTAATTCATACCAATTGAACATACCATAATAAGATAGGACAAGGCTTTCAAAAACTCTTGGGTCAAGCATGTGTTCAAGGACAAAAATGTTACTGTATTCACAGGCACCATCAATAAATCTTAAAATAAAAGGACAGTAGTTTTCAATAATACAAAACAAATAAATAATAAACAAATGAACTAGAAGCAGATTTTGCTGAATCCACATAAACAAAGTACTACTATATGTGGATCATGACAGAAAAATAGCCTTGTTATATAAATCTGAATATTAAAATGAAATTCTGCTTGTATGAAACCTGAAAAGCATAATGCTATAGAAAAGATAAAATGTACCTGGAATAAACAACTGAATGTGGTATTAAACAAATTTAAAGCAAAAACATGAAGCCATTTCTCCGAAATTACTTTTTATCCACACTGCATGTATTTTGTATGTACACAGTTTTTTGCATGTTGTCTCCTCAATTAGACCATTAGCTCTTTCAGAGAAAGTGTATTTCTGCCTTTCTTTGCAACCCCTTAGTGTGGTGCTGATTGATAAATGATTGCTGACTGAAGCAAGCCAAGAAAATTAACTTTCTAGATGATAAATATCAAATTTAAAGATGATAATAATCAAATACAACAGATGTACAGTGGCAATATGCTAAAGAGGTGTAGTCAACAGAGAGATGGCCTCAGATTCTGGAAAACTTGGACAGAGTCCTCTCTCTAAGTAGGACTGTGTTGAGCTTAGGGAGTTCAACTAACCCCTCAGTGCTCCAGACATCTCTCTACCATAAGTTGGCAGACCTGCAATCTATATTGAAATAGAAATTTCGTCATTGAGAACTCTCTACTCCTTTCAATGATGCAATCTCCCCCATTCCTCCACTTTTCAAACAATATGGGAAAAGTGGGAAAACTGGTGAGAATATAAAATGTTTCTATATTTGGACAATTTTTTCAAAGGAAAGAAAAAGCATTCTGGTAAATTCATTAATTCTTCTAAAGACTATAGATATTCAAGATGGTTTCTTCTAACAAGACAGCATTAAAATCTTTCCACATGTTAGTGTTTCTTGAACTGCTATGGCCTAAAAAAAATCATCAGTCAGCTAATCCTCTCAAGACAAGTCTTTCTGAATTTAGAAAAACTAGTGTACAACAGTAAGTATGCACTTATTGTACTGAAAAATACATGTTTATTTTGGAATTTTACTTTTTCCCAATTTGAATAATAATTCTCTACTCATATTTATCATCACTACTCTTTATCATTTTTTTTGTTGGTTTCTTCCAGATGTTCTTATAATATGTCACTGTCATTACTATTTGCATTTAAAAGAAGGCATTTTTTTAAACCATAAGAAACAGATTTAAGAGATTCCTCCCTTTACACTTAAAAAACTACTAGACTTGGGGCAGCTAGGTGGAGCAGTGGATAGAGCATCAGCCCTGAGAAGTCAGGTGGACCTGTGTTCAAATCTAACCTCAGACACTTCACACTTAGCTGTGTGACCCTAGGCAAGTCACTTAACCTCAATTGCCTCAGCAAAAAAACAAATAAACAAAAATGACTGGAGTTCCATATAGCTCCTAAGAGGTCATCTTAAGTCATAAATTCTCTTCTTCTCTTCTCCTCTCCTCTCCTCTCCTCTCCTCTCCTCTCCCTCTCTCTCTCTCTCTCTCTCTCTCTCTCTCTCTCTCTCTCTCTCTC
>JAJPUD010000137.1:374977-428093 GCA_023553655.1 Myrmecobius fasciatus
CTCTCTCTCTCTCTCTCTCTCTCTCTCTCTCTCTCTCTCTCTCTCTCTCTCTCTCTCTCTCTCTCTTTTGCTTAGGCAATTAGGGTTAAGTGACTTGCCCAGGGTCACACAGCTAGGGAATGTTAAGTGTCTGAGACCAGATTTGAACTCAGGTCCTCCTGACTTCAGGGCTGGTGCTCTATCCACTGTACCACCTAGCTGCCCCAAGTCATAAATTCTCCATTGAAGGGAGCAATTACAGGCTGCATCCAAAGCTGCTGTTTTTTGGACACTTTCAATATTTGGAGCTGTCTGTATTTGAACCAATAATCACCTTAGTGTAAATAACTATAGTATCCATATTAACATGAAAATAAGAGAATTATTTTTCATCCACTGAAGAATATATGATGGAGCAAAAAAAAAGATCATCAAATATCAAAATAGGATAGACAATGCATATATTTGATTCAGTGATACAAATATCTTGGAAAAACACTATGGATTCAATTCAATTTACACATTTACTGAGCACCTATTATGTTCCAGGCACAGAGGATACCTAAATAATAACAGACAGATGTTGATCTAAGGCCTTATCTAAAAAAGAAAACAGAGTATTGAATTGCTTTGAGAAGTTAAGCAGTAAGCTTATTGACTCCATGCTTTTTCCAGAATCAAAGCACATCATTTTAGCATAACTATCTTTCTACTGATGCTATATAGCCCTGATTCATGAAAAATCACAATTTCTGAAGAATTAAAGTTTCAATTAACCCAAAAGGCAAGAGAGAGCCTATGAATGGGTAGCAATATATGAGCTGGGTAGCTTTCTTCCTCATTCAACTTAAACTACCTTGTCCAAAGTTAACAGTGATCTTTTCACTGCTGATGATTTTTGGTAATTCTTTATTGTTTTTGAAGTTTCTGCAACATACAGACCACTACATGTGGTCTCCCATACAATAATACTCTCTTGGTTCTCCTATCCAATAGCTCCTCAACCTCCTCTGTTAGTTCATCCATATTATGCCTCCTAACTTTGAGTGTTTCCAAAAACTCTGTCACTTGATGTCCTCTTCGATTTCCATGGGTTTAAGTGTCATACCTATTCAAAATATTACCAAGTCTATATCTGTAACTCTGATCTCTCTCTCTCTCTCTCTCTCTCTCTCTCTCTCTCTCTTTCTCTCTCTCTCTCATCCCACATGATCAACTATTAATATGGCATTAAAAGAGGATATCTCATACCCAATTCAAATTCAACAGTTCTAAAACATAACTCCATTATCTTTTGCAAAAGTCCATCCCTCTTCAAACTTCCTTGTTTCTATCAAGAGTAACATCATTTTTCAAAACCTGGATACAACCTACCTTTTCTGACCTTATAATACTTTTTTCTAAGTTATATAGAGTAGCTAACTATACTATAAAGTCCAGTTAAACTGGATTTTTTTTGCTATTCTTCACATGAGATATTCTCTCTTTTCTCTGTTCCTTAACTATTCCCCATATCATAAACTAAGTATCATGCACTTAAACTTTACTTCAATCTCTTAGAATCCCATTTCCTTCAAGATTCTGTTGAAGTGTTAGCTTCTACATGAAGGTTGCTACGATTATTTTAATTGCTAGGGGGATGTATTCACAGAATTTCAGGGCAGTTGTAGTACTAAAAGTCAAGTAGGTAATTGACTTGCCTTAATGAAATCCTTACTCTTCCAAAGACAGAAGAGGTAACATTAAGGAAACTACTTGGATCTTAGTCTAATCACTAAAGAGGAACTGGTCTTCAGAGCAGAAATAATAGGAACCTTGGAAGGAAATGATTATTCCATATTAGAGTTCTTGCTATATTACAAAGATAAATTTGATGCAAATTGTTTATCTTACTGTGTGTCTCAGTTTCTTCCTGTAAGATGAAGGATATAGATGAAAAATCATTGAAAGTCCTTCCAATTTTAAATCTATGTGTTATTCTACAAACCCAGATTCTGGGAGATCAATTTTTTAAGAGTACAGAGAGAGAGGAAGTTAAGGAAGATGCTTTCATGAATAAAATTCTAATGGCACAAACAAAAATAATAATGATGTAAGTCTAAAGGGAACCATGTCTTTACAGAGGAAATTAATTAACTAACAGATAATGGAGAATAAATATAAAACAAAAATAATAAAATGGAGAATATAAAGCAAATAACAAGATGGCTGCGTTAATAGAAGCTGGTTATCTAGCTGCCCAACTGCTATTCCAGGAAAAAACTTAAAAGTTGCTCTAGGCAAAATAATGGTCAAGAAATCCAAAGAGCAACTTGTTTATAGTTGCCATCCAAGATTTGTACAAAGTTAGCCAAGGCCTTTGGGCAAGAGGAAAAGAACCACCAGTACTAGCATAGGAGAAAAAAAAAAAAAAAACTGGCAGCCTCCCAGTTAGAAAAGAGATGAGCCAAAGATATGTCTCTATGACTGGAGGCTGCAAAAATGGAAGCCTCCTCCAAGAAATCAGTGAGGTCATCAGGAATCTATAGGAGAGAATGTTGGAATAGCATTTATGAGATCCCTGAAATTCTATCCTAAGATGCCATAAAAATCCCTGAAGTCCAGTGCTCTGACCCTCAATGACCTATGGGGGAGCAAATGCTAATAAGATCACCATAAGAACCCAGGTGACTCAAGTCAAACCTAGCAGGACCAGCTATTTCATCTAAAAGCCCAGCAAAGAGCAGAGATTGCTTCTAGTACAAAGGCTCAGTTGAGGAAGGAAAACTAGAAATAAGAATAAACTAACAAGATATAAACCTCATTTATATTACTGTATTTAGTTATAATTCTATTTTTAGGCAAGCAGGCCAGGGAACAGGGAGAACAATGATATATCAATCTAAGAACAACAGAGTTTGAAGTAAACCCCAAGCCAGAGAGTAAGTACCACAGTCTCCATTAGAAGTTCAAATTGAATGGATTGTGTATATCTCCTGGGGAAACATGGGGAATGAGACTGCTGCAAATGTGGAAATGAGGCAAGATCTTTCCCCTCTCTCACTCCAAATCAGTCATCCTTTCTTCCTCCCATGGAGGAACCTAAGCCAATTGACTGATTGAACTGATGACCTGAGAATTTCCTTTCTCCTTCAGATGATGGCCCTCATCAGCTTCCAACTATCTATCTATCCATCCAATTTCATAAAGTCCAATTCAACAAAGGCAGTATCAGAATTCTTGCTCCAGTTCACTGACCTTAATCTGGGCAACAAGATATAGAGGACATGGCTCTGGATCTTTTCACTAACAAGTATGTTTAAAATATAGCAGCAGAAACAGCCTGGTTATCCTGGTTATTAACCACAACGTCAAGGATTCTGGGGGAAGAGGGAGAAGGAGAGGATGAAGAACCAAATTATCTGCCAGAAAGGATGTTGGAGCTTCATTTGTGGAATAGATCTCCTATGAAATCACAAATTCCAGAGGATATCTTATGATAAATGATCCATATGATTTTATTGGGGGAGGAGGGAACACAAAAAAAGGTAGGAGCATTTTAACAATTCAAAATGCAGAAAAGTGAAAGGAAGCAGTAGTGGCAAAGAACTGGAAACTCAGAGATACACACAAATTGAGAAATGGTTAAATAAATTCTGATTTATTGATGTTACAGAATACTATTGTTCTATAATAAACAGAAATGTTTTCAGAGAAATCTAGGAAGAATTGAAGGAATAGATGCAGAAAAAATAAGTAGAACCAAGAAGATAATTTATAATATAATCTTAATATTGTAAAAAAAAAATTCTAAAAGGCTAGCTTAACATTTCTAAGAATTCCAGAAATCTGATGATGAAAAATGCTGCCTATGTCATAACAGAGTGGCAATAGAATAAAATGAAGAATGAGGTATGAATTTTTAGAAGTGGCAAATGTAAGAATTTGATTTGGTTGATTATACTTATTTCTTATGAGGATTTTGTACTGAGTGGAATACCAGAATTCAACACTATTTGAATTTATTTTTCACATGAGTAAAATGCCAATGGGATATAACACTACTGTAATTCAATCTTAGATTGTGTTAAAAGAAGTATCTAGAGGATGAAAGGAAATTGTTCCACTACATTCTGTCTAGAGGACATGACATCTAGAGTAATGTGTTCAGTTCTGAAGCCATAATATTAGATATGATACTGACAAGCTATTGCATTGCCCATGGATGATGAAATGACTTTAAACCACATCATACAAGAGCCAGTTGAAGGAACTGGAAATATTTAAAATCTTGTTGAAGTGAAGAACTGGAAGGATCATCATAGTCATCTTCAAGTATTCATGTAGTAGAGTGGGATTAGATTTGCTAATTTGTTAGTTATGCTTGGCTCCAGAAAGTAAAACTAGGAGCAAAGACTAAAAGTTACAGATAGGCAGATTACAGCTCAACCTAAAAAGAAAGCTTTCTAACAATCTGAGCTATTAAAAACTTCAGTAGGTAATGAATTCCCTACCCCAGGAGTGTTGAAGGAGAGGCTAGATGACTAAAAAATCTTTGTGCTCAGGTATGGGTTCAACAAATGACCTAGAAATTTCCTGCCAAATCTAAATTCTATGGGTTTGGCAAGCTTAATTTTGCCATTTTAATAAGAATAATGAAGAATCTATTATATTTAAGGGAAATAAGCAGACCTATGATTATTAAAATTGCATGCCCTTTGTTAAATGATTCCCTAAGTAGCTAATTTCTAAGAGAAAATTATAGTTGACCATTATTTGTTTAAAATCATAATACTCTAAAGGGAACAAAAAGGTTAACTGAAACAAATAGTTAATGACATTAAAAAGATGATAATAATACATTTATTAAGAATGTTGTTTATATAGTGCCTTGCCTACAGACCATTAAATTTATATTAGAATGCAACGGAGAATTTGTATTTCATCATTAGTTATACAAGTCAGGTTATTAGAAAGAGAAGGACATAAATACATCTTTGTGGACTAGTAAATTATTTATACTTATCTGTAAACTACCACAAACTCACGAAACTTACTGTTAATTCAATGTACAACTCTTCCCCCCTTAGACCTCTATTCTTTTTTCATAAAACACTCCCAATCATTTACTGAAATAAGGTATGTCAGTGAAGAAAAACTTCACTGCACAATATAGTTCTTGGACAAAAGCAGAAACATAAGAATTTTAATATGCATCTCTAAGATGTCAAAACAAATGTAGGTGCCCTTTTAAATCAATTATCAGTGTTAATGTATAAATAATTTTTTTAATAAAATTCTTCCAATGTTATTTTAGCATATTATATTCTTAACTCAACCAAAGTGCTGTGAAGTTGGCTCCCCAGAGTCTAGTACTATCTTATTATATTAGTATTACTAATACAGTAAGTATTACAGTATTAGTAAATTCTTCTTCAACATACAACCAATCTCTCCAATATCAATGAAAATCTAGAATCAGTTATCTTTGTATTAAAGTATTTACATTCTCATCCCTCATATTCTACTTATGAGCCAAGAAAGCCGAAGCAGGGTCTTCCTATAATTCATCCCAAGGAGGAGATGACAAATTCTTTGGATTTCCTTTGGAAATTATCAAAAAAAAAAAAAAAAAAGAATCTAAATGATTCTTGGCATTTTACAGACAGTCATCTAATCAGTTAAAAATTAACATTTATTTGTTTAGTTCCAAACTAACAGAGGAAATGAATATAAAAGGAACAGCACACATAGCGGGGAAAACCAGATAAATCCAGAAAAAAAGAGAGTACAGCATTCCCATCTTCATAACATATAGGATGGCAAGGCACAAAGAGCCTGAAGCCAATATCCATAAACCTATTTCATTAATAACCAAGCAAACGGGGTCTGTCCAGGTCTGATGGGGAAGAGAGAAAAGGGAAGAAATAAATTCAAGTTTTTAGTTTTTTTAAACATTTTTTTAAAAATCCTTTTAATTGTTCTTTAACTCAGGGCTTTAGAAATTAATTCAAGTCCTGCAGCAACTAGTTGACACAGTGGATAAAGCAGCAATTCCTGGAGTCAATATGCCTCAAATATGACTCTGGGCAAGTCAATTTACTTCAAATGCCTCCACTCCCAAAAAATTACTTCAGAGTCCTGAATTAAGGCTTCCTTTTTAATTGAGCAAACTCAGTCTGCTGAAGAGTCCATTTGTGCACAAATGCCATAGCAGATTCTTTAGTAGAAGTTACTGAGTAAAAAACTACTCATACATTCACACTTAATTCACCCCTAAATAAATAGGGTAGACAAAAAGCAAGAATGTAATTTGTTACCAACTAAAAATTAACCATTTCCTCTTGAAAGCAAGAATGTAATTTGTTACCAACTAAAAATTAACCATTTCCTCTTGAACTCTTGGTACATGGTTATTTTATGTATTATCTATGGACAAAAGTTCAATGAGTAAAAGAAGTTTCAAAGATCTGTATGGATTTCCCAGTGCATAATAATCTAAGGGGTCAAAAATATATTAATTTTTTTTAAATCAGAAGAATTGGAATTTGTCCAATTCAGAGTTTCAAAACACCATAAAAAAAGTTATGTAGGAAAATCCCAACATTTTTATTAGTCTTATTTGAAGAAAAACCTAGACACTGTATTACACTTAATTAATCGTAAACAAAAACAAAACCCACTTGACTGGAATGGCTTTCAAGAAAGAAAACAGTATAAGGTCATTTCAACAGTATAAGGTCATTTATTAAGATGCAATTAAAACATTTGTTTTAGGAACAATCCTTAATGTTATATTCCTGCCATTGTAAAACAAGCAATTTCTGGGGACTAAAATCCATTTGCTTACTACTAATATGAATTTTGCATGTAAGGAACTTGGGTTTCCATGTGGGTCGCCATAAGAAACAAAAAGTCTCATAGAGATTACATTTGTATCCAACATATAAAAGAACTTTATGGAGTAAAAGTGGTCAAAATGCCAGTTATTAGCTACACAAAATTAACTTCTCAAAAAAACAGGGACTTACAGATTTTCAGCAAAAAAAGGCCTTATTAGTCTCATTCATTTTATACACAAAGGAACTCAGGCTGAGATATACAGACTTCCCTAAGGTAACAAAGTTAAGACAGACAAAGAAACAAGACTTAAAGCCCCACCCTCTGATTCTATATGTAGGGTGCCTTCCACAGAGTCACTTCACCTTCTAAAGAACTAAGTAAGATGTTTTATTCCATGTTTCCTTGTACACTTTCACACTGCTTCATCCCCTCACAGCCCTCCTCCCCCCAAAAAATAGTTCCTCCCTCACTTACCCAGCACAAAAAAGTTATCTACCTCAAGGGAAACAAAGTACCTTGTGACAAAATAAAATTAGCTACAGTTCAAAACACTGTAACCAGCACAGTCTCAAAACCCAGAAATGTTTGTGGCAGCCCTTTTCAGGGTGCAAAGAATTAGAACCTGAATGGATGCCCTTCAGTTGGGGAATGGCTGAATAAGTTATGGTTTATGAATATAATGAAATATTATTGATCTGTAAGAAACAATCAGCAGGATGATTTCAGAAAGACCTGGAGAAATTTACATGAACTGATGCTGAGTGAAGTGAATAGAATAAGGAGAACATTATATACAGCAGCAATAAGATTATAGGATGATCAACTGTGATGGACTTGGCTCTTTTCAACAATGAGATGATTAGGGGCAATTCCAATAGATGTGTGATGGGAAGAGCCATCCCCATGGAGAGAGAACTGTGGTGACTGAATGTAAATCAAAGCATAGTATTTTCACCTTTTTTGTTGTTGTTTGTTTATTTGGTTTTTTTCTCTCATTTTCCCCCCTTTTGATCTGATTTTTCCTGAACAGATGACAAAAATGTTTAGAATTGCCCATGTTTAATCTATATTGTATTATTTGCTGTCTAGGGGGTGGGGGGGCCAGGAAGGGAGAAACATTTGGAACACAAGGTTTTATAGGAGTGAAAGTAGAAAATTATCTTTGCATATATTTTGAAAAATAAAAAGCTATTTTTTTTTAAAAGTATAGCTGTGCCTTCTATATTTCTACTCGTTTTAGATTCCACTTTAGTTCTATGTATATTAGCATTAATTCATTCAATTTCATATTTAAACCATTAGAGATAAGAAAATTATCTTCTGTAAAATTTAGCCCCAAAATTAGTAAAGTGCAATACACATAATAAGCAATTCATAAATACTGAATATAGTGATAGAAGTATCTTCAGGAAGAGAATTTCATAATATCTTAAGACCAATGATGAGACTAGAGCAAAAAAACTTTCTTGGAAGCTCTCAAAGATGGTAAGTACTATCAACGGCCCTATCATCCTACAGAGAAAATAACTTGAGATGACAGGAACATCCATTATGTTAAATGGAATAAAAACATGTTTTCTGAAAGAGAAGACCATCTAATCTTGCATAAATAAGTTAAATAAAAATAATTCTTGGAGAGCTCCATGTTTATACATAAAGCACAAAAAATATTTAAAATATGCCCTACACTGCATCTGTGATGCCTGGGTGCTTAATTTATGCTTGGTGGAAGAATTCCTTTTTCACAACACAGTAATAAGAGAGCAGTGAGAATGTCCACTTAAACAAAATTCATAAAATGTGACTTATTTCTTCTATCTCAATAAACTACCCACTTTATATAGATTCAAAATAAGGAATCAATGCAGTAACAGATAAATGAAATGAATAGATTAAAGTAAAAGTCATGGGGGCAAATAATCCACATCTTATGGAGACAGTTGCTATAGGTTCTTCATGATACTTGCACTACCTAGTTCCCCAAGGTTGGTTGCTATTAGAAAGAAACTACTGTGGTTTTCTCAACAGCATTACATCATACTTTATATGCTCAACTATCTGATCTGCTCTGGCTCCTTCTATGAGTTTTGCGCTCACCTTCCCATCTGCCAGCCTTCATTCATACGTTCTCTATACCTTCTAATACTGTCTCTCAAACCTTTTTAGTGGTAGTTGACTTTCCAAGCGTCATTTCTAAGAAAGTCACTGATAGCTTAATTTTGGCTGATCATATTAAACAAATTAGGTTTTCCTTACTTTGGATCACAAGAACATATGGTACTGTGTAATACAAGTATGTTACCATGGCCCAGAAATCTGAATGTTTATTTGTTTGTCCCAGACTCCATTTCTTCACTTATTGAATTGCTACCTACCCTTAAAAGCCCAGTTCAAATGTCATCTCTTCCATGAATTCTTCCCTGACTGTTTCCCTTTCCCTCGCCCTGCCCCTAGTCAATAAACACATTACCTTCAAACTTCAAATAATTCTTTGTTTCGAAACTTTCTAATGCACTTGGCACATAATGTAATGAATTAATTATATAAGTTTGTAATTTACTCCCCCTGCTAGACTATAAGGCTCCATGAGAGAAAGAACTAGGGTTTACCTAAATTTGATATTCAAAGAATTTAGCAAATAAAAAAAAAAGTCCAATAAATGTTTGTTGGATAATTCTGTAATACAAGTATAAAATTCTAAAAGGACAAATCAATTGTTTCTACTCTATCTAAAACCTTAGCTATTAAGTTTAGGAACTCAATACTACTTTACAAGCATTTTTATCTGTGTCCTTTTAAAAATTGTATATGGATTAAGGGATTAGAAAGCTAATGCAAAAAAAATTATTTTAAACCCTGTGAAAGAAATATATTATGTAAATAAATATCCAAGGCAAAAAGTTACTTTGAACCTAAAATTATAAGATAACCATTTCCTTCAACAAGTTTGAGCCAGTAATTCTACAGATATGACAGAGACAGAGATAAAGCAAGAGGTTAAGAAAGGCAAGATAATTTGATTTTTTTAATCAAAAAAAAAAACAAATAGCTCAGAATTTCGAGAAGTCTGGAACAAACACAACCAAACATTCAACTTTCTGGGCCATAGTAACATACTTGTGTTACATATGTTCTTGTGATCTAAGGTAAGAAAAATCTAATTTAATATGATCAACTCAAATTAAACTATCAGTGACTTTCTTAGAAGTGATACTCAGAAAGTCAACTACTACTAAAAAAGTTTGAGAGACAGTATTAGAAGGTAAAATTAAATCAGAATTAGTGCCAACAAAACAACAAAATAAATAAAAAGATGTACTTTAAGGAAGGGCTCTGGGGCAGCTAGGTGGTGCAGTGGATAGAGCACTAGCCCTGAAGTCAGGAAGTCCTGAGTTCAAATCTGGCCTCAGACAAAAATCTGGCCTCAGACAATTAACACTTCCTAGCTGTGTGATCCTGGTCAAGTCACTTAACCCCAATTGCCTCAGCAAAAAAAAAAAAAAAAAAAAAAAAAAAAAGGGCTCTTACTCTTTATCCTAGGTAAATGTCCCTTTAACAAAAAACAAAACAAAAACAAAACACCACAATACCTCGGCATTATTTTGATGTTCTTTCTTAAAATAAAATGTTTATAGGTACATCTTCTGAAATTTTTATGCTTTCCCCCCAAAAAAACTCATATTATAAGTATAAGCCCCAGCCTTCTTTATTGGTTCCACTTCTAGGTAATAAACTGTATCAAGAAAGGTGGCAAATTGAGTTCTGAGGTAGCTGCTTGAGAAAGAAGTTCCATAGGAGATAAGAGAAAAAAGAATTGGAATGGTAACCCCACTCCCACTTCTATGAATGAGAAGGCAAAAAGGAAGAAACCTAATAGGGTGCATTCTAGTATTTTTACCACTTCCAAATTGATAGAATGAAAATAAAATTCTCCATAGAAGAACTGGAATACTGTTGCATTCCCAACTTCGTCCCCTATCCATTTAACCTCAGATTCTAGGAAAAAAGGGATTTTGATACAACAAATTCACAATCAAAATCTCAATGAAAATATAACTCTATTGGCTAACTCAAAACAGTGAACTGCTTTAAGCAACCCAAAATGTTTTCACTAAGTTACTTAATTTTTCTACATGTACCTATATTTAGTGAGAGAGAATCAGACTTGCAATTTTTTTAAAATTCTAGAACAAATCTTAAAACAAATAACCAGACAATAAGCAAACAAAACCAAACAGAACCTTAACATATTGAAGCAACATTAAAAATGAGCATAACAGAATAACTTACTTGGGTTGGAACAAGTACAGGAGGGTATGCCAACTTGTGATGTCTATACATCCAAAATGAAAGCAGCACAATTCCCGCAATTAGCATGATAGGTACCAATGAATACAGCAAGGTGCTGAATAAGGGTGGCTTCGGTGTAACTGGATTGGAAGTTGCTGTGTATAAAAAATAATTACATTTAAAATTGATATATATGAATCTGAATTAATATTTACTGAAGGCTCACAAGCTAAGTAAGGAAAGAGAAGAAAATTAAATTAAAAGAATATATCTAAATCTTACTTATCACAATCAAAATTATAAAAAAATTAAATTTTAACTGGTTGGTTGATTAGACCTTCTTTCTTCTTGCTAACTTACGTATTGTAATCTCCATCTCCGGAAAATAGAAAAATCTTTCATTGCACATATTGCCTTCACAGCAACAGAAATAAACTTCAGGGTTGTCCTTTTTTTCAACACAATCATTCCTATAACAAAGAGGAAAAAGAAAGAATTAGAATTACAGCTTTTTGACTTATTCACTACAAAAAATTTTATTGAAAAATTGTCAGCATTAAAATAAATTAATATATTTATGTTAAACCAAATCATTTTTTGTAGGGCCAAGGAACTAGAAATTGAGTGGTGTCCAATAGCTGGGGAATGGCTATATAAACTATGGTATATGAATGTAATGGAATATTATTGTTTTATAAGAAATGATGAGCAGACTGATTTCAGAAAAGCCTGGAAAGAACATGAACTGATGCTGAGTGAAGTGAGCAGAACCAGGAGAACACTGTATACACAACAAGATTATATGATGATCAAATGTAATGAACTTGACTCTTTTCAACAATGCAGTGATTCAAGACAATTCCAATTGCCTTATGGTAGAAAGTACCATCTGCATCCAGAGAGAGAAATATGAAGACTGAATGTGGATCAAAATATAATATTTTCACCTTTTTTGTGATTGTTGTTGTTGTTTGTCTGCTTGGTTTTTTTTTCCTCTCATTTTTTTCCCCTTTTGATTGCTTTTTTCTTGTGTTGCATGCAAATATGTAAATAAGTTTAGAAGAATTGCACATTTACCCTATATCAGATTGCCTGCTGTTATGGGGAGGGAAGAGATGGGAAAGGAGGGAGAAAAATCTGGAACACAAAATTTTGCAAAGATGAATGTTGAAAACTATCTTTACAAGTATTTAAAAAAAATAAAATACTATTTAAAATTTTTAAAAATACTTTTATCGATTATTGTCCATTGATTCATTTAGCAAAAATTAAATAGCATCCTGTTCATGGATCTTTTTTGATCAACAGACCTTTCTATCTTTAGTTCCTTGCTTCTTTGAATGATTTTCTAATAGTCATCATTAGAATGAGCTAAAATTTTTAATTTCTTTTGTTTTTTAAGTTAGGAAATTGTGAGAAATTGTCCTCCTGTTTAGTAGTATTCAATTTTTTTTTGAGATACTTCATCATGGTGTAAATGTTATTCTGGGTAATCAAGAAGTGCAACCCTCTGAAAGGTTTTATCAGTGATGTCTGGCAAAAAGATTATAGTCCAATTCCTTAAAACTAAGCTAAAATCAGAAAGATTCCTTAAAAGAAGGCTGAATACTAGGCTGTTGGGAATAGTAAAACATGAAGGTCTTCTAAGACAGTGAAAGACTGTAATATGAAGCTGGTAAAGGGAAAGGCAACATCAATAAAAAAATGGATTATTTGAAATCGTTGAGTATGACAATGCCTAAATATTCAGGATGTTCTAAGAATATCTTATGCTAAAGGATTATATGAAATTAAATTCCCTTTTCCACCTGTCAAGAAAAAAAAACAGCACACTATCAATTCTACAATTCAAGTTAATGGAAGGAAACATTAGCTCCCAAAACTCAGTTGTGTTTGGCTTTGGAATGTGCTGTCATTTTTACAGTAGCAGGTTTACATTCCCTAAACACATGGGGCAGTGTTAGGGTAATAAACATGCAGATATCACTCAACTGTATAAATATGTAACTATAAAGAAGCATTCTGTCTGTAGAATTCTATGCAAAACAGAGATATATATGAAATAATTAAAAGGTGTTTTATACACAAACATTAAGATAGCACATGGACTCCACTGAAATAAACCCAAGTAATAAAGTAAAGCTTAGGCCTTCAACATCAGATCTGCATATAACAAACACAAAACATTTAAATTATTGAGTATTTCTTACTTATTTTAAACTAAACATTTATCAAATAAATTTAAGATGCATTTTAAAATAATCTGTAATCATCTCATTTGTGTAAAATATTGAATTCACAACTAGACAGACATTCAGTTCTAAAGCTCAAACATCTTTAAAAAAAATCTCTATAAATTTTAGCAGAATTAAATGGTAAAGCCTATGGTCATCTATAGCAAAGATGAATGTAGATTCAGTATTAATAAACATATAAGTTGTGTAATTATAACAAAATTTCCCCTACAGTATTTATACTTAAGTCTCCAACTGCTTATCAGATGACCAATTTTAATGAAAATTACTTTTCCTCAATTTAAACTGATGTTTTATTCTCTGGCTACTTATTTTTGTGCATTTTTTAACTCCTTTCTTTTCTTGCTTTTTCCTGTAGTCCTCTTCATTTTTAACTTATTTAGAAAAGCTAATGCTTAAGATAAGAAGCAGAAAGACATAGCGACTGAGAGCTACCTTTTGAGCCAGAAAACCTAGGTTTAAGTCCTTGCCTCTGTCACACTAAAGCTGTGTCATCCTGAGAAAAACACTAGATTAACTTCTCTAAGACTAAAAGAAGCTTTGTATCAGGAGTCTCCTACACCCAAGAAATTACAGTTCCTTTTGGGGGGGGGGGAAGACAAAACTTTTAAAAACTATAAAACTCAAAAGTGTTCAACTTTTTCCCTAGAAAGAAGTCTAAAGAGTATTGTATCACTGAACTATTCATTGTAGATATCATAGCTGACTTTCAATGAGTGGGCAAAGCTTTTAATATTTTATGATTCTTTTAGTTTCAAGAGTTCCTAAAATGGTCCTTCAGGAATGGCCAATCAATTGAGAAGGCTTACAAGTTGTGATTTAATTTCTGCTTGAGACAGCAATTCTACTTTGGGAATATCCCAAGATATTCCCAAGAATTTTTTCTTGACAAAAAGCCTAATTTGGACCTTTTGTACCTTCTACCCACTGCTTCTGCTTCTGATCTGTGGGGTCAAAACCAAATCTAATCTCTATTTGAGATGCTAACTCTTAAAAATTGTGAAGACATTTACACTGTTCATTTCTTTTCATCTCCAGACTAAATATCCCCAGGTCCTTTAACCAATTCTCAGATTAAATGGATTAAAGACTCTTCATCTTTCCATTGCTCTCTTTTGGACATTTTCTAACTTATCAATCTCCTTATTAAGCTTTGATACTGAACAACACAGTTCTGATAAAGACTCAGGTCCTAGAAGATATGCCTCTTTTCATCAAGCCCAAAGATGCACTAGGATTTGGCCCACATGTCATCCTACTGACATATATTGAGCTTGCAATCCACTAAAACCCACAGATCTTTTTCAGTACAATGACTGGTCAACAGATCTTTCTCAATTTATACTTGTGAAGTTTTTTGTTGTTGTTGTTGTTTTAACCTAACATTAAGAAATGTATCCCTTTTGAATTTTATCTTATGAGAGAGTCAGTCCTAAGCCTGTGAGGGTCTTTTTCAACTCTTATCTAGTGTATTTGCTATCTTTCCTAGATTTATCACCTACAAATTTGATGAGAATACTACTAACCATGTCTTTATTCCAAATGGCTGATAAAAAGGTAAAGCAGCACAAGACCCAGCAAAAATTATTAGAGTACTAACATCAGAAACATCCCATATGCTGATCACTGGCACACTACAATAACACTTTTATTAAGGCCAACTAAACACTTCTAAATCCAGCTAACTGAATTGTCATCTAATCCATATTCTATTTTCTTCACAAAATTAGTATGAAATAGTTTATAGGTTGCTATATCCACAGCATCTTCCTCATCTACTATTTTAGAAATCCATCAAAAAGGAAAATGAGGGTGGTGAGGCATAAGTGCTCCTGATAAAGCCAGGCTAGCTCTCTGTAAACATGACTGTTCACCAAGAAGGTCTTTAATGAGCCATTCTCAAATTTTCCCAGGAGATAAAGTCAAGTTAACAAGTATCTATAGTTTGCAGGTGCTATTTTCTCCCCACACTTCTCCAATTTTCAGGCATGGTTCCTATTTTCTATGATCTTTCAAATTTCACTGACAGTGACTGCACAATAACATCTGTCCATTCTTTCATTGCTCAAGATGTAAGTCAGGGCCAGGTGACCTGAATTCATCAAGAGAAGTTAGCTAGGTATTTTCTTACTACAGTCTTACTTATCTTAGGTATAAACTCCTTCTTAGTCATTTCCAGGGCAAAGGTCATTATTTCTAACAGAGAACACCAGAGTAAAATATGAACTGAGCAGCTCAGCCCCACCTAAATAGTTTGTAATCATTATCCCGTCCAAGTCAACCCTCATTAAAGGTCCTCTCCTATTTGGATGCTTTGTTCTCCCCTACTATAATTGAAACAACATAAATCCTTTTGTTGTCCTTAGTCTTGTTCAATTCATTTTGATTTTTAGCCTTCCAGACAGTTTTTACCGCACTGTGCCACCTAATATTCACCCTTTGTTATCTGGCTTAGTTTCTATCTTTTCTTCTTTGTATTTAAATTTGAATGGGAGAGGCCTTTGTGATTTGACAAAAGTCTCTTCAGACTAAATCCTTTTTTCCTCATTTGGAATTCCCTCATTCATTAAAACAGTAAGGAAACCCGGCTTAGGATCCCTCCACTCCACTACCATAGATGCTTAAAGCTACCTATATGACCTTAGGCAAGTCATTAACCTCTTCTAGCCTCATTTTCCTCATCTTAAAATAAGGGAGTCAGTGGTTTCAGAGGTGCCTTTGAGCTCCAGATCTATGATCACCTAAAGCAGAGGTGTCAAACTCAAACAGAAACACATGCCTGTGGGCAGTAGATTGACTTAAAAAACAAAAACAAATCCAAAATACAAATTAACATTATCTATATTACATTGTATTTTTATTTATTTTGTCTAAAAGTTTCTAATTACACAGTAATTCAATTTAGGAGCTGGGACAGAAGTTTGACATCTCTGCTCTAGAGGTCTTCGAGATAGAAGTCTCAGATGGCAGAGACTCCAAGCCATGCTGCCTTCTTTGCAGTGTGCTTTTTGGATCAGTACCAAGCACAGTACCCTGGATTATGGATGTTTAAAAACTGCTTGTTGACTTACTAATACCCCAACCCTAACCTTCAATCAGAAGACACTCAAAGGTGAAAAGAAAAGCTTTTTACCAAAAAGGCTTCAAGGACCTCAATCTATACTTGAGCATGAATGATAACTTATAACCTGAAAATTTTCTGATTCATTAGCTGTTTTTCAATAAACTTAAGAACTAATAAACTAGTGGATTTATTCCATTCCATTTTATTTTATTTTTAGTTCCTTATGCCCCCACCCATTCATTGAGAAAGCAAAAAATACAAAACTAATGACAAATATAAAGTAATGCAAAACCAATTTCCATGTTAGCCATAAAACAAGATAAGCAAACAAAAATATATACTTCAATATATATTATGAGTTCATATCACGACATGGCCAAAGAGAAAGACAGCAGAAAAATGAAGACCAATTTAGAGACCAAGTATAAATGTATTTACATTTTTAGACAGAGCTGTTCATTATTAAGCTAAGATCTGATCTGTGGTGGCTAAATGATGGCTGTACAGGGTCTAGCACTGATGTCACATGATGATACAAGCACTTTTTGGTTCTGACTGACATGTAAGGTAAACTAAAGATTTCCTTTTTTTTTTTTTTTTTTACTAGATCCTTTAATCTCCTTAGCATTGCCCTCATGAAAATCAAAAATCAAAGGGCTAACTCTTACCAGTAAGTACAAAATACCTGTGGAAATTAATTACAGTATCTCCCCTTCAGTCAGAAACCCAACCACTATGTCACTCTCCTCAAATATGAAATATTTGATACAAGTCCATTTAATGAAATGGCTTTGTAAATAGGATGGTTTTGTAATATAATTTCTAATATCCAGTTAAAATGTCTCTTGGGAAAGAAAACAAAGAAAAAAAAATGTCTCTTGAAAGAAATAAAAGAGTAAGATTAGCTACTTCAAGATATTTAAGGAACAAAACAAAAAAAAAAACCCGAAAGACTGAGATTTCTAATGCTTTTCTTTCCCATATAGATTGGGCAAAGAAATCTTTAAAGCAACTGGAACATCTATTTTCCTTGAAAATGGACAAAAGTAGGGCAGCTAGGTGGCGCAGTGGATAGAGCACCAGCCCTGAAATCAGGAAGACCTGAGTTCAAATTTGATCTCAGACACTTAACATTTCCTAGATATGTGATCTTGGCCAAGTCACTTAACCCCAATTGCCTCAGCAAAAAGCAAAAAGAAAAAAAAAAAAAGAAAAGAAAAAGAAAAAAAGAAAAAAAAAAGAAAATGGACAAAAGTAAATTATCCTGACAACTTTGGGTGGAAGTAATTCTAGGTATAGATATTAATTATACTTGCTACATAGGTGCTGATTTAAAACATATTGAAGATGTAAATTGTTTATTGATCTTTAAAAATACAATCACTATTTTTATCTAAGAACAAAGTATATAATAGAAATACAGCCACTCATTAAAAATTCTTTGTATATTCCTTTGTACCAACTACTCAATAAAAATTATTTCAGAGCTTCACAAACAACAGACTGTTGCTTACTTACCTGTCATAACAGTTGATATCATCCAACCAACAACCTTGCTTTACTATTTCAATTGAGCCAGAAATATTTTTCCACGTTGCAAAGCAGTGTCGTCTTTTATCTTTGTCACCATAACAAGGTTCAACACCAGTACGATTTGTTCTATCTTTTTCCCAATTAGCATTATAGAAGATGCATTCCTGTGTTTCTGATCTGCCAAGTATAGCACCTGCCAAGTATTAAAAAAAAAAATTAACTGTTAGCATCAGAAATTAGTATTTTATTTAAAATAAGTATTCCAAGTCTTCTTATTCATATTTTAAGATATGTAAATTAACTTCCTACTTCCTACTCCCATCCTTTTTCCTACTTCTATTCTTTAGTCAGCATATATACACAACCAATACCAATTCATTTTTTTCATAAAGCTTTTTATTTACAAAACACATGAGAGATTTTTCTACATTGACCTTTGCAAAAACTTTTTTTCCCAAGCTTTTCCCCTCCTTCCCCCTGCCCCCCACCCCTAGATGACAGGTAATCTAATACATGCTAAATAGGATAAATTATATGACAAATACAATATATGTATACATATCTATACAGTTATCTTACTGCATAAGAAACATCAGATCTAGAAAGAGAAGAAAAAACAACTAAGAAGGAAAACAAAATGCATGGAGATATTCACAGAAAGTGTTAAAATGCTGTGTTGTGGTCCGCACTCAGTTCCCATAGGCCTCTCTCTAGATGTATATGACTATCTTCATCACTGAACAATAGGAACTGGTTTGAATCACGTCATTGTTGAAGAGAACCATGTCCATCAGAATTGATCATCGTATAGTCTTGTTGTTGTGTATAGTGTTCTCCTGGTTCTGCTGATTTCACTCAGCATCAGTTCATGTAAGTCTCTCCAATCCTCTCTGAAATCCTCCTGTTGGTCGTTTCTTACAGAACAATAATATTCCATAACATTCATATACCATAATTTATTCAGCCATTCTCCAATTGATGGGCATCCTTTCAATTTCCAGTTTCTTGCCACTACAAAAAGGGCTGCCACAAACATTTTTGCACATGTGGGTCCCTTTCCCTCCTTTAAAATCTCTTTGGGATATAGGCCCAGTAGAAACATTGCTGGGTCAAAGGGTATGCACTGTTTGGTAACTTTTTGAGTATAGTTCCAAATTGCTCTCCAGAATGGTTGGATCCGTTCACAGTTCCACCAACAATGTATCAGTGTCCAAGTTTTCCCACATCCCCTCCAACAGTTATCATTATCATTTCCTGTCATTTTAGCCAATCTGACAGGTGTGTAGTGGTATCTCAGAGTTGTCTTAATTTGCATTTCTCTGATCAACAGTGACTTGGAGCACCTTTTCGTGTGACCAGAAATAGTTTCAATTTCTTCATCTGAAAATTGTCTGTTCATATATTTTGACCATTTATCCATTGGAGAATGGCTTGAATTCTTATATATTTGAGTCAATTCTCTATATATTTTAGAAATGAGGCCTTTATCAGAACCTTTGGATGTGAAAATATTTTCCCAGTTTACTGCTACCCTTCTAATCTTGTCTGCATTCATTTTGTTTGTACAAAAACTTTTTAACTTGATATAGTCAAACTTATCTATTTTGTGATTAATGATAACCTCTAGTTCTTCTTTGGTCACAAATTCCTTCCCCCTCCACAGGTCTGAGAGGTAAACCATCCTACATTGTTCTAATTTGTTTATAATATCATTCTTTATACCTAGATCATGAATCCATTTTGACCTTATCTTGGTATGTGGTGTTAGGTGAACCAATACCAATTCAAACAAATGGATTGAGAAGAACAATCAGATTGTCAGTTTCTTATTCTGCTTTTATTCTTTTCTTCAGCCCGGATTTCTTCATGAACTCTATCCTGATGGAGGATTCTGGCACATCAAAAAAATAATCATTTCTTGTTTAG
Organism: Myrmecobius fasciatus; assembly: GCA_023553655.1. NCBI lineage: Eukaryota > Metazoa > Chordata > Mammalia > Dasyuromorphia > Myrmecobiidae > Myrmecobius > Myrmecobius fasciatus. The sequence continues at coordinate 394,847 of JAJPUD010000137.1, forward strand.
TTGTTTCAGTTACATTCAACTCTTTGTTTATCCCATTTGGGGCTTTCCTGGCAAAGATACTGAAGTGTTTCCTATTTCTTTCTCCAGCAAATAGGAAAATGAAGTAAAAAGAGTTAAAAGACTTGTTCAGGGTCTTACAGCTAAGAAAATAACTTAAATCATGTAGCCTGAGTTACTCAAGTGTTTGTTTTGCTTTTATTTTTTAAGGGGTTGGTTGGTTTTAAACAAAAAGGAACCATAGCTGGTATAACTGTTGCAAAAGATATTTTACATGTAATACCAAAATCCTGGTTTTACCACTGACTTCTTATAGTAACCCTGGCTATGTCACTTCTATGTTCATCACTCTCTCATTTGTAAACTTGGAAAGTTTATTAAGTAAATGATTTCTAAAGTCCCTTCCAATCCCAAAGTGTCACGATTCCAGTGACCTCACAGTGTCTTCTAAAGTATTTATAGTTCATATTCTTGAAAATAATTCTAAGAACATTAACAATAACAACAAAAAAAAGTAAGGGCATAGGGAACTTAGTCACTACTGCCAAGTTGATTCAAGGAGGGAGTGTGCATCACTGAAATTGTAATTTGAACAGAAATTTATACTGTATTAGCCATAACAGGGAACAAAGTTAACACCTGCCAGATGAAAGGCATGCATTAGTGGAAAATAAATGGGTTATGTCGCCTTTTCTCCTTTATATAAGGCCTCGATATATGATTCCTAGCTAGGGCAGCTAGTTGTTGGAACAATTAAAGTTATTCTCAGTGGATCTCCAGTGTACTTGTAATAAGAAAATCCATCCATGCCATTTTCCTATAGGATTATCTTGAAATAATTTGTACAAATAGCTTAAACCATGTATAATAACATTATGAGTATATCTCTATTCTTAAATGGCTGAGATCATTATTATTAATCAGTACAGAAATAATGTCTTCTTTAAAAGAAAAGTATCTTTTTATAAGGTTGGAGGGGAAAGGGAGAATAATCAATATTAAAGGGGGAAAAATTGCAATGGGCTAGTTACTGTCACTACTCTAATAGGAGTCACGCAACCAACATGCACTGCATTGTTACCTAAAAGAATACTTTTTTTTCCACTTTATTTTTCTTTTCTTGTTTTTTTTGGGGGGAGGGGCAACATAACTAATATGGAAATGTTTTTCATGACTTCATGCATGTATAATTGATATCACATTACTAGCCTTCTCAATGGATAAGGGAGGAGGGAGGAGAGAATTTGAAACTCAAAATAACTTTCAAAAATTAATGTTAAAATAAATAATATTTGCATATTGTATAATTATGTCATAATTATAAAGCAGCAGTTCTCAAACTTTGAAGTATCAAAACCCTTTGTCATTTAAAAATGTATTTGTGTTTAATTTTTATATTAAAAACATTTATAGATTACTTCTAATTTCTAAGGGTTCTTTTATAACAGAGAAAAAGAATTAAGTAAAACTAATAATATAACATCCTTTACACTCTAAAGATGCTGAGTACCTCAAAGAGTTTTTTGTATGTGATAGCTCTGAATACTGTACTAGATGTTAAAACAAAATATTTTTAAAATGTTTTAATTTACTTAAAAATAAAAGTAATAAAGTTAATGCATATTGATACAGGAACAAAATTTTTTTATGAAAAAACATTTTCAAAGAGTGGCATTGCTTAGCATATTTTTGCTTATCTCTTCAATGTCTGGCTTAATAGAAGACAGGTGGATTCTCATATCTGCTTCAATATTCAATTTGTTGTAATACGTTGTTTCGGTTGAAGTATATGAAGAGAATCTGCTCTAATACAGATGTGTAGTTGAAAAATAAAAGAAAGCATTTTATTGAGGGAGTGGGAAGGGAACAAGCACTTATTAAGCACTTAAAGACTGGGTATTGTGCTAAACTCCTTATAAATATTATCTCATTTGATCCTTTCAACAATCCTGAGAGAAAGTTGCTATTACTAGCCTCATTTTAGAGATGAGAAATTTGAGGTAAACAGAGTGCAAGTGTTTTTATTAAAACAAATCCTGAACTCAGGTCTTCCCGATTTCAGGCCCTGCACAATACTGTATCTACTCTAACACTGAGCAGGACTTAATATTATTATGAAAATATGGATTCCCAAATCACACTTTGAGAACCACTATGAACTGAAAGCAATGTTCCAATTTAGACCCATCTTGTCTGTCCATTTTGGGGGAGGTCTAAGTCCAATTAATAAGGTTCTCTGATATATTAAGTGATCTAATTTCAAAAGTAGTATTAATGTTTCTAGATTTGCAAAAGATAAAAACCTCAGCAAAATCAAGGATAAACTTCAGGAAGGGATAATATTGAGACAATATAAAGCCATATTTAAAACTCTAAAACACCATGGGGGGAAAGGTATTAAAACTGTCCAGGGAAAGGTAGATAGTACATCTTTTTAGGGAGAAAAAGAACTACGTAACCTTTCTGGAGGGAGAAAAAATACACACACCAAAATTTATAAATAAGGTAGCAGCATTTGAATACTCTATAATTCAAAAGTCTAATATTGCTCATATTAAGTGAAGGCCCTGGGGAAAAAAAGGTGGAGAAAATGGAGAATAGGAAGAGGAGGGAAAAGTGACATATTTTCTTAGGACTAAATACATTATAAATTTAAAATTTAAATTTATAAATATATATAAAAATATAAATTTAAAATTTAAATTCTCTGTAACCTGAGAATCCATATAATCTCACTCATTTTACAACTGAACAATGAAGAACAGAGACACAAAATAACAAATATATATATGTGTACACAAGTGTTACCTATTCTCTAACTCCAATTTAAAGGAAAGAACGGATGTGTAACTAGAAACACACCATTTTTTTCCAGAATGATTTTTCCAATTTTTTAAATTACTCTTAGCTATATATTTGCAATAGTTTTTTTGGTTTATCCCCAGCACAAAGGATTCCCAGCACGGTGTAGGCAACAGTGATCACACTAAAATAAGGATTGGTATGTCACCATTGACACATCCCAGCTCCAGAGTGAGAATAAGGGATCAAATTAACTAACCTGTGTAAAATACATTGCAAGCCTTAAAAGTGCTACATAAATTCCAGGTATTATTCTTGTTATTAAGTAATCTTTATTAATTCTGGAGAAAGCATCTGTCAGTTAATTTCTAACAAAGAAGTAGAATCTTGGTATTGGACCACAAGGAGAGAGAAGTTTAGATCGAGGACAGAGGCAATATGGGAGCCCAGCCCTTGAGAAGCTGTGAGGGCAAATGTCTGCAAGTGGAAGAAAGAATTTCATAATAATCCATGCAACTAGTGAAGGGTATGAAGGGGAGGGTCCAAGCTTAGAGAGGTCCCAAGGACAGGAAACTATGAAAAATGCCAAGTTTGAAACCAAAGGGACATGATTCAACCAATCAAAAAGCATTTAATTTTAAGCACAGATGAAATAAAAGAATAAGCAGAAACAATCTTTGCCTTCAGGGAACACAACAATCTAACAGGGAAGACAACATAGATATCAGAACAGATGATAAATTCAGAAGAGATGGAAAATAACCTCAGCACAAGAGAAAGTCTTAAAGGACAAGTAATTCAGTCAGTATTTGGGAAGGACAGCATTCCAGGCAGGAACACCAAAGGTGTCCAATCACAGCAATCAGACAGAGGAAGGGCTGCATTTGAAGAACAAGAAGGAAAGGAGACAGCCAGATGTTATAAAGGCTGAAGGACTGGACTTGGGAGTCAGAAAAGACCTGAGTTCAAATTCTTTCTCCTCGGACACTTATCTTACATAGTCACTTACCTCTCTAAGTCTGTTTCCTCATCTGTTAAAAAAAAAAGATGATGATAATGAGATGAGGAGCCAGTTTGTTATTCAGTGGCCTAAAAAGTAGGAGGGACTATTCATTGTTGGAAAAAGAGTCCAGGAGGAAGAATGACAGTTGTGAACTGGGGTTAGCCTGTCAATGTTATGGCTCTAACCTCACCACCTGTTTGGAAAGTATCCAAAGATGCAGGAATCAGTTTGTCTCAATCTGAAGTCTTCCCCATTCTCACCCCACAGGAGGTGGGAAGGTAGGAGGTAGGAGACAGGAAGCAAGAAACTAGACAGCCCATATCTTTCTTCCTACAGATATTGTGGAGATTTGAGAGGACCATAAGTAAGAGTCCCCCCCCCCAAACCCCAAAGGGGGAAAGGCTAGAGAAGGGAGTAATGGGATTTCTCTTACCAAAGTCCAATCTCATGAAAATGACCTAGGAAACTGAAAAAATGACTACCTGTGCAAGTCCTAGGATTCTACAACTATAATTGAGTCTTCTAGACAGAGGGCCAAAAAAACTAAATATGAGTTAACACCACCCATCTATTCTTCAACATGCAAATGAGATGAGAGAGCCAAGAAAATATGAAGTCTAGTTCTTTAAAACTGTATTTTGGAACATTATTAAATTCTTTCAAACTTAAAAGCTTTTATTCTTTTTCATATGTTATTTTAATCCCCCCAATTTCTCCAAGAAATGTTTTTATTAACTTTTAAAATTCCAAAACTACTTTAAGTATCTTTTAAAAACAATTTAAAAAGTATATTGGAGGAAGAGGTGAACAGAAAGTCTAGGCACCATGACATACACTATTGGTATCAGATATAATCATTTTATTAGAAAAAAAAATACAACAATATCCACTTATTTCTTTCCTAATTTCCTCAACTTAAAAATAACTGTAAACGACACTTAAAAAGATAAGATTATCTTTCTTGTTTCCATTTTTTCCCACATTTTAATTAAAATCATTTTTTCTATTTGTTCAAATTTTTTGTTTTTTCATGAATTTTCACTAAAAATATCAACTGAGAAATAAAGTGAAAAAAACTCTCCCTTATCTTTATGAAGATGGTGGGGGACCAATGGGTACAGAATATTACAAATACTTTCAGAGTTGATTAATAATCTGATCAGTTTTGCTGAAATGCCTTTTTACCCTTCTTATTTAAGCTTTGTTATGAGAAGATGTTTTTTTAGATTTGGGGGTAGAGAAGAAAATTTGGATGGATAATTTGCAAATTAATGTTCAAAAGATATTAATATTTTTAAATAAAATTAAAATCTACAAGCACATTATGCTGTTATATCACAGGAAGCCAGAAAATGGCTATATGCACAATGCTCTGGCCATCTTTATGCCATACCATTTCATTCTAGGCACATCCTCCAGTCAATCCTCCAAATCTTATCCTAGGAGTCCTAAGCTGCTGGGTGATGACAGTTCTCCTTAAATAGCCTGACCCAGACCCATTCTCAGCTGTTCTCTAACCATTTTTAAGGCATACCATCTCACTCAGCCTAATGGCATCTCCACTTATCCCTATAACTATCCAGATCAAAACACCATGGCCATCACACCCATCTATAGGTTGTCTTCCATTACTAGACTATAACATTTCTTAAAATTTTTTTATTAAAGTTTTTTCCTTAATTCAGCAGCCCCCAAATTAAGGAATTAAAAGGCTTGGAAAATGATATTCTAGAAAGCAAAAGAGTTGGGGTTACAACCAAGAACCACTTACTCAACAAAACTGAATATAATCCTTCATGGGGAAAAATGTGTATTTAATGAAATAAAGGATTTAAGCATTCCTTCCTGATGAAAAGCCCAGAGCTGAATAGAAAATTTAACATTCAAGACACAAGAGAAGCATAAAAAAGTTAACATAAAAGCATAATCATAAGGATCTCAATAAAGTAAAAATGTTTACATTCTTATGTGGGAAGATGATAGGTGTTAATCCCAAAGAAATTATCATTGTTAGGATACATAGACTGAGGCATGAATGTGAGTCAATAACATTAGAATTATCTCTCCCTCCCCCCCCAAAAAAAGGAAATGGTAAAAAAAAAAAAAAAAAAAAAAAAAAGAGTAATGACCTGAGCAAAGGGACAGGAAAGAAGTGAGTAGAACGGAAAAATTTTCTAACATGAGTCAGGCAAGGGAGTTTTATGGTGGAGAAAAAGATAGTGGAGAGGGGAAAATGCTTGGACCTCACTCTCATCAGGATTGTTTCAAACAGGGAGGAATACATATCACACTCACTCAGTAGTCTAGAAATTTAACTTACCTAATAGGCAAGTGAGGAAAAAAAAGGAAAAGAGAAGGGGGCAGTATTAAAAAAAAAAGAGGAGGAAATAGTTCTTTGAGGAGCGACAGGGTAAAAAGAGAGAGAGGGAGAAGAAGAAACAAAAGAAAACGGGATGAAGGGAAAAAAATAGTAAATCATAAATGTGAACGTGAATGGAGTTAGCACACCCATTAAACAACATCCAATAGCAAAATGAATTGGAAACCAGAATCTAACAATATTTTGTTTATAAGAATTATGCCTGAAACAGAAGCTATATACATAATGAAAATAAAGCACTAGAGAAGAATCTAATGTATTTCAGTTAAAAAAAAATGGAGGGGAGTGGGGGGGGGGGAGAAGGTGGGGAGAAGGAAGGGGAGAGGGAAAGCACAGCAATCAATCTCAGACAAAGCAAAATGGATCTAATTAAGAGGAATAATCAGGGAAATTACATTTTGCTAAAAAGTACAATGAAATAACATCTGTACAACATGTCATCTCTCAAATATATCCTGAGTCAAATTTGCAAAAATAAAAACCATTCCCCAACTGATAAATGCTCAAAAGATATAAATAGGCAATTTTCAGAAGAAAAAAAAGAAAAAAAAACTTATCTAGAGTCATAAGAAAAAATTCTCTAAATCACTTTTGATTAGAGAAAGACAAATCAAAACAACTCTGAAATATCACCTCACACCTATAAAAAATGACAAATGTTGAGATGAGAAGAAAATAGGTACACTAATGAACTACTGGTGGCGTTGTGAACTAGTTCAACCATTCTGAAGAACAATTTGCCAGTAGGCCCAAAGGTGTATTAAAACTGTGCAAACTCTTTGACTCAGCAATATCACTACTAGGTCTGTCTGTATTCCAAAGGGATCAAAGGAAAAGGAGAAAAACCTATATGTACAAAAATACTATTTATAACAGCCCTTTTTGTGTTAGCAAAGAACTTAAAAATTGAAGAGATGCTCATCAATTAGGAAATGGCTGAAAAAGTTGGAGCATATGAATATGATGGAGTACTATTATTGTGCCATGGGAAATGATGACAGGGATAATGTCAGAAAAATATGGCAATTCCCATATGAACTGATACAAAGTAAAGTGAGAAGAACTGGGAAATCATTGTGAATAGCAACGGCAATGTTGTCATGATGTAAACAATGTAATGATGATCAACTAAGAAAGACTTGTCTACTCTGATCAATATAATGATCTAAGACAATTCCAAAGGTCTCATGATAAAAAAAAAAAATGCTATGTTCCTCTATAGAGAGAACTGGTGAACTGAGTACAAATTACTGAGTACAAATTAATTATATTTTTCTTACATTCTTTATTTTTCTTTAAAAAAATATGGGTAATATGGAACTGTTTTGCATGATTTCACATATATAGTTGATTGTCTTTTCACTGGGTAGGAAAGAAGTGGGAGGGAGGAAGAGAATTTCAAAATTTTAAGAGTATTATAAATAAGTAATTGAGAATGATTTTTAAAATTAAAAAGAAATTAATTATATATTAAAATTACATGTATACATATATATAAATGACACTAAGTTATATCTGTTTCAAAAATTATTTGCTGAAATGAAACTGAATATGCTGCCCTCGGGTAATCATATATTAATGTTCTTTTATCTCTCACCCCAAATCATAACTACTAATAAGGAGTCCAGATTTCCCCAATTACCTGAATTTGGTATGGGGGAAGGGCAGGTATGTCTAAAATCACCCACTATGTTGATGTCAGTTTGCATCATACCACTTGATTAGGTTATACAGGTATGATCTGTGTAACTTAGAACAAGTACAGTAATTACAAAATAATCACTTAGTTTGGAGGGTGGGGGAAGTGCTACATGGTCTCTCATATACGATAATATAGCATATTATATGACAACAATGCAGATTGATTTTTAGATATGATCAAGAATATTCAGAGAAGAAAGGCAGATAAGCAAAATAGAATAAGTCAAAAAATGGATCCTTACTTCTTATCCTCAAGGAGGTCCTAAAGTCCTGATATAGCCCACTAGGTAAACTAGTTTGTTAGTGCTATTTTGCGTCTAAGCAGAGACTGCCACTACTTGGTCAGATGGCAGTAGCAGCAGCTACATCATCATCATCACCTTCATCATCATCCTTATTCACTATATTTATGTAGTATTTTAAGATTTGTGGGGCAGCTAGGTGGTACAGTGGATAGAACACCAGCCCTGAAGTCAGGAGGACCTCAGTTCAAATCTGGCTACAGATACTTACCACTTCCCAGGTGTGTGACCCTGGGCAAGTCACTTAATACCAATTGCCTCAGCAAAAAAAAAAAAAAATAAATAAATTTGCAAAGCACTTAATATCTTATCTGACTCTCAGAATGACAGTGGGAGGTAGATGCTCTTATTATCTCCATTGTTATAGATTAGGAAACTGAAGCAGACAAATTAAGTGACTTGCTCAGGGTCACAAAACTAGTATATACTGGATTTGAATTCTGGTCCTCTTGCCTCAACACTTTCTATCCACTGCTCTCCCTAACTTTTTTTAGGATAAGTAAACACTTCTAAAAATGCTAACCAACATGCATGGATTACTTATTTTATATGTGCTACTGTGACTACATATTGCAGTCTTTACCAAAAACAATTAGGATCTAAAGATTTACCACATATGATCCAGCTCCCTCATTTTACTAAGGATTAAGGGACCTTTAAATTTACACAAGTATTAAGTTTGTTATCATTCAGTCACTTTTGTGTCTGACTCTTCATGATTCCATTTAAGGTTTTCTTAGCAAAGATATCAGAGTAGTTTTCCATTTCCTCCTCTAGCTCATTTTACACATGAGGAAACTGAGGCAAACAGGGTTAAATGACTTGTCTAGAGAAACACAAAAAGTGTCTGTACCCTCCAAACTTAAGACAGACACAATTCTTGCCTCTCTCTGCTTCCTTAATTCCAATTTCAACTACCTAAAACAGAAGGAATTAAAGATCTGGGCAAATATAGGAAAAGGACAGAGATGCATTCCCACAATTCTTCAGAGGAACTCCATTAAACTCCATCAACAAATATTTGTTGATTACATGTAGGGTACAAATGGTAAGATAATATGAGATAATAAATTGACAATCTTTCTCAAACCTTCACTCTCTTAAGCATTGTTAAGTAATGGAAGTACTGTTCTCAACAGAAAATCTGTTGCTTTCCATATCTAATTTGCAGCTGGAGCTTTAATTCCAAGTTAATTGTCTTTTGAGGTCGTTCTATGTATTATCTAAAATCTCTATCTATATAAAATCCTTTCACACCAATATCACTGTAACTAGAATTTATCCATAGGCTACTGGTAAAAATGTTGGCAACAATAATACAATGGGCATACAGGGTTTGCCAGCCTCAGACCCCAGGTCAACAAGAATGAAAATAAGGCCAAGAACATTAGGTTGATGAGAAATAGTGATTTCAGGTGATTTCACTGACTCCTCTGAGATAGGCAAAACCAACTTAAAGGAAATGTGTCAGAGGGGTATAATTTCCTATAGCATAATGTAGGATAAAAACTACTCCAAAAAAACACCAGTTTATCTGCATCTGACTAATTGTCCACTTGAAAATATAAGATTGTAGGTTTTAGAACTCAAAAGATCATCTAGTCCAACAAATCCATTTTGAATAGTATTTTATTTTTCCAAATACACACAGATGGTTTTCAACATTCACTTTTGCAAAATCTTGTGCTCCAAATTTTTCTCCCAGACCAAACTCTTCCCAAGACAGCAGTTAAACATGTGCAATTTTTCTAAACATATTTCCATATTCATCATGCTGAGCAAGAAAAATCAGACTGAAAGAGGGGGAGTTGAACACAAAAAAAGAAAAAAGAAAAATAAGCAAACAAACAACAACAACAAAGGTGAAAATCTCCATAAGTTCTCTCTGCATGTAGATGGTACTTTCCACCACAAGTCTATTGGAATTGCCTTGAATCACCTCTTTGTTGAAAAGAACCACCCAGTCCATCACAGTGGATCATCACATAATCTTCTTGTTACTGTAATACTTTCATTTTACAGATTAAAAACCCTGACTTTAAAGACATGAAATAATTTTCTCAAGCCACAATGATAGAAAGATAGCATAGCTGATATCTCAAGATAGGTACTGGCTCCTAATTAATTGCTCAAGTCTATAGGATTCTATTTATTTTATATCAATTGAGATTATACAGTTTGCTTTCAGAAATGGTTACTCTATTCTATTCTCTATTGCTGATATCCCCATTTAGCCTAATTTTGCTCACATGACTGTTTTTAAATGTTCTTGGCCTAAAAAGTTACAATATAGTTACTTGAACTCTTCAAAAGAAAGATACAAAATAAACCCAAATTTTCGGTGTAAGTCTTATGAAACAACATTTCTGGGCAGCCTCATTTGAAGGCATTCAGCTAAAAAACTAATTGTGTCAAACCACAATGTGGTTTGATGTGCTCTGCCCAAAAGCATTTATTGATATTAGTTATTAAATATTTTAGTTAGAAAGAGGTCAACCTCCTTCCTTCCCCTAACTAGGATTAATGGGTTATTTTTAATATCCAAACATAAGAAATGCCTTTGTTTTTTTCTTCGAAATACAAAGTGAGATTGGCAATAAGACAAGAAAAAGAGATTAAAGGAATTAGAGTAGGTCATGAGGAAACCAAATTATCACTTTGCAGATGATATGATGGTCTACTTAGAGAACCCTAGAGAATCAACTAAAAAACTATTAGAATTAATCCACAACTTTAGCAAAGTTGCAGGATACAAAATAAATCCACATAAATCATCAGCATTTTTATACATCACCAACAAAATGCAGCAGCAAGAGATACAAATTCCATTCAAAATAACTATCGATAGTATAAAATATTTGGGAATATATCTGCCAAGGGAAAGTCAGGATCTATATGAGCAAAACTACAAAACACTCTCCACACAAATAAAGTCAGATCTAAACAATTGGAAAAACATCAAGTGCTCTTGGATAGGTCGAGCAAATATAATAAAGATGGCAATACTACCTAAACTAATCTATTTAGTGCTATACCAATCAAACTCCCAAGAGATTATTTAACTGAACTAGAAAAAATAACAACAAAATTCATCTGGAAAAACAAAAGGTCAAGAATTTGAAGGGAATTAATGAAAAAAAATGCAAATGAGGGTGGCCCAGCTGCACCAGATCTAAAACTATATTATAAAGCAGTGGTCACCAAAACCATTTGGTATTGGATAAGAAATAGAGCAGTGGATCAGTGGAATAGGTTAGGTTCACAGGACAAAATACTCAATGACAATTGTAATCTAGTGTTTGATAAACCCAAAGACCCCAGTTTTTGGGATAAAAACTCACTATTTGACAAAAACTGCTGGGATAATTGGAAACTAGTATGGAAGAAATTAGGCATTGACCCACACCTAACACCATATACCAAGATAAGGTCAAAATGGATTCATGATCTAGGCATAAAGAATGATATTATAAACAAATTAGAACAATGTAGGATGGTTTACCTCTCAGACCTGTGGAGGGGGAAGGAATTTGTGACCAAAGAAGAACTAGAGGTCATCATTAATCACAAAATAGATAAGTTTGACTATATCAAGTTAAAAAGTTTTTGTACAAACAAAATGAATGCAGACAAGATTAGAAGGGTAGCAGTAAACTGGGAAAATATTTTTACAACCAAAGGTTCTGATAAAGGCTTCATTTCTAAAATATATAGAGAATTGACTCAAATATATAAGAATTCAAGCCATTCTCCAATGGATAAATGGTCAAAAGATATGAACAGACAATTTTCAGATGAAGAAATTGAAACTATTTCTGGTCACACGAAAAGGTGCTCCAAGTCACTATTGATCAGAGAAATGCAAATTAAGACAACTTTGAGATACCACTACACACCTGTCAGATTGGCTAAAATGACAGGAAATGATAATGATAACTGTTGGAGGCGATGTGGGAAAACTGGGACACTGATGCATTGTTGGTGGAACTGTGAACAGATCCAACCATTCTGGAGAGCAATTTGGAGCTATGCTCAAAAAGTTATCAAACCGTGCATACCATTTGACCCAGCAATGTTTCTACTGGGCCTATATCCCAAAGAGATTTTAAAGGAGGGAAAGGGACCCACATGTGCAAAAATGTTTGTGGCAGCCCTTTTTGTAGTGGCAAGAAACTGGAAATTGAAAAGATGCCCATCAATTGGAGAATGGCTGAATAAATTATGGTATATGAATGTTATGGAATATTATTGTTCTGTAAGAAATGACCAACAGGAGGATTTCAGAGAGGATTGGAGAGACTTACATGAACTGATGCTGAGTGAAATCAGCAGAGCCGGGAGAACATTATACATAGCAGCAGGACTATACGATGATCAATTTTGATGGACATGGTTCTCTTCAACAATGATGTGTTTCAAACCAGTTGATCTGCGATGAAGATAGTCATATACATCCAGAGAGAGGCCTGTGGGAACTGAGAGTGAACCACCACACAGCATTTTAACGCTTTCTGTGAATATTGCCATGCATTTTGTTTTCCTTCTTAGGTTGTTTTTTCCTTCTTCTCTTTCTAGATCTGATGTTCCTTGTGCAGTAAGATAACTGTATAGATATGTATACATGTATTGTATTTGTCATATAATTTATCCTATTTAGCATGTATTAGATTACCTGTCATCTAGAGGTGGGGGGTGGGGGGAAGGAGGGGAAAAGCTTGGGGAAAAAAAAAGTTTTTGCAAAGGTCAATGTTGAAAGGTCACTCATATGTTTTGTAAATAAAAAAGCTTTATATAAAAAAAAAAGAAATACAAAGTGAGATCTTAGCTAATAGAATCAAGTGGGAATAAAATGACTGCTTCCCACAAGGAGTTGAGGTAAGAGAGCATAAATGTGTATTAGAACCAGTCAACAAAAAGACATGGTTTCTTTCACCTCAATTCTCCAATAAGGGAATAGAGATGGTAAAGACAGAAGGTTTAAATAACTCAGGCTGGAATCGCTAAGGCTTGGCTGGGAAAAAAAACAAAAACAAAAACAAATCAGAATTGAAGAGTAGACTGTGTAAGCTTATTGACTGTTTTAGAGAGAGGAGAACATAGTTAAAACACAGTTATGGGCTTGAGAAAACTCTGAGAGGTTAGAGATCACACAAGAATGAATTAGGAATAAGACATAGAATGAGTAGTGGTGAAATGGGACTTTCTAGTCTGCAAATATGCCTTCCCCTTCATGTGCCACTTAACCAACATCCTCGGAGAAAAGGAGTAGTGCCTTCTATTCAATGATGAATATCGTCACACTTGGTCATATCCTACACACTCCAGTGATTCCAAATCCCTATAGATCATCCTCAACCCTTTCCCTGAAAGTTCCAACTCAACCCCACCTACCTCTTCTACCGTGCACTCTGAAATGCTTGTTCCATAAGTAAAAAAACATCCCTCCATTCTATATCCTTTGCTTTTCCATTCTTTCGATCTGTTACTGAAATCTAGCTTCCCTGACTACAGAGTCTGTCTGGCCATTCTCTCCAATACCACTATCCCTTCACTCATTTCCCTTGGCTAACTAACTGAGGCAGGTAGTTGTAATATTCCTTGTTCTCCAAGGCTATTTTCAGATTCTGCCTCTACCACCCATCACTCAGTAACCTTTCCTCCTTTTTTTTTTTAAATTAAAGCTTTTTATTTACAAAGAATATGCAAAGGTAATTTTTCAACATTGACCCTTGCAAAGCCTTCTGTTCCAAATTATCCCCTCCTTCACCCCACTCCCACCCCTAGATGGCAGATAGTCCAATACATGTTAAATGTTAAAATATATGTTAAATTCAATGTATGTATACATATTTATACAGTTATCTTGATACACAAGAAAAATCGGATCACGAAAGAAAAAACAGAAAGAAAACAAAATATAAGCAAACAACAACAGAGAGAGTGAGAATGTTATGTTGTGATCCACAGTCAGTTCTCACAGTCCTCTCTCTGGATGTAGATGGCTCTCTTCATCACTGAACAACTGGAATTAGTTTCAATCATCTCATTGTGGAAGAGAACTACGTCCATCCGAACTGATCATCGTATAGTCTTTTTGTTGCCATGTATAATGATCTCCTGGTTCTGCTCATTTCACTTAGCATTAGTTCATGTAAGTCTCTCAAGGCCTCTCTGAAATCATCCTGCTGGTTGTTTCTTACAGAACAATAATATTCCATGACATTCATATACCATAATTTATTCAGCCATTCTCCAATTGATGGGCATCCATTCAGTTTCTAGTTTCTTGCCACTACAAAAAGGGCTGCCACAAACATTTTTGCACATGTGGGTCCCTTTCCCTCCTTTAAGATATCTTTGGGATATAAGCCCAGCAGAAACAAGGCTGGATCAAAGAGCATGCACATTTTGATAGCCCTTTGGGCATAGTTTCAAAGTGCTCTTCAGAATGGTTGGATCAATTCACAAGTCCACCAACAACGTATTAATGTCCCAGTTTTCCCACATCTTCTCCAACATTTGTCATTATCTTTTTCTGTCATCTTAGCCAATGTGGGAGGTAAACAGTGGTATTTCAGAGTTGTGTTAATTTGCATTTCTTTGATCAATAGTGATTTAGAGCACTTTATCATATGAGCAGAAATGGTTTTAATTTCTTCATCTGAAAATTATCTGTTCATATCCTTTGACCATTTATCAATTGGAAAATGGCTTGAATTCTTATAAATCTGAGCCAATTCTCTATATATTTTAGAAATGAGGCCTTTATTAAAGCCTTTGAATATAAAAATGTTTTCCCAGTTTACTGCTTCCCTTCTAATCTTGTCTGCATTAGTTTTGTTTGTATAAAAACTTTTTAACTTAAAATAATCAAAATTATCTATTTTGTGATCAATGAGGATCTGTAGTTCTTCTTTGAGTAACCTCTCCTCCTGTAAGGTATATTCAATTCATATCAACACAATCAAAATTTTGATAGCAGTTATTGACAGACTTCTAGGTCATTATCCTTCCTTTTTTAATGAGTTCAATACAGCCTTACAAATTTTCTCTCCTCCCCAAATCCTGCCCTCAAAATTGGATTGGGAACTTCAACATATATACTTACTCTCCCTCAGGAATCCTAACCATTCAATTCTTCAACCTACTCACTTCCCACTTCCTACTCTTCTCCAGCTCATCTCATCCACAAAGATAGTCATACCCTTGAATCTTTCCATTACCATAATACAAAGGCACTACCCTCCATGTTCAAGAATTTCAAAATCCCCTTATAGGACCAAATTGACTTTCCATCTCTTCTCTTTCCTTCTTTCCTCACTTACTAAATTCTATGCTTTGATCACACCATGATCTTCAGACTCTCTACCCCTGTTTCCTTTTAGGCCATCATCCTCCCAGTCTAGTCACTCCTCTTTTTCCCATTTCTACAAAGTCCTCTTCTCTTGAGTACCTAACCTTCTTAACATATTATTGACTATACCCTGCCAAGCTTTAGCCTTAGATCATTCCTGCCATCCACCTTTACTCCCACATATGTGCTGCTGAATGAGGGTAAAGAAAATTATGAAACCATTCTAAGATCCATTACAAATTTATCTTAACTGGCCTCTCTCATTATTACTAGCCCAATCTCCAACATCCTCTGAGAAGAGGAGTGGTGCCTTCTATTGAATGATGAATACTGTCACACTTAATCATACCCTACACACTTTGGTGATTCTGAACCCCTATAGATCATCCTCAACCCTTTCCCTGAAAGTTCCAACTCTACAACACCTGTCTCTCCCATCAACTCCCATGCCCTACAGAGGTTCTTCTAAACCTTTCATCCCTCCATAAATCTCCATCTTACTCCCCCCAATGTCTCAACTGAGAATCTTGTTTTATATTTTACAGAGTTGAGGCCCTTTATCAGGAGCTCCTGCTTTGCCCTTCTTCCTCTTCTTCCTTCCTTCCATCTCACATTACTCATATTTATTCTGTTACTATCTATTCCTTCACCCATCTCACATGAATAAGTGGTCTTAGTCCCTCTCAAGGCTAACCTCTCTACCTGTTCAAGCAATCCCAATCAACCTTGTCTCATCCAATGGATGCCCCCCTTTGTCATTTCCATTCTATCACTTATTTTCATCCTCTGTCTAATGGCCCTTTCCCTTTTGCCTATGGGCATGCCTTTGTCTCCCCATACTGAACCCCTACAGGTCATCCCTACTAACTATTGTCCTATATCTCTTCTGTCCTTTATAGTTAAATCACTCAAAAAGGCTGGTTCCACCTTATCTCCTCTGTCTTCTCAAACCCTTTCAACATAGCGTCCAACCGTTATCACTCCCTCAAAACTGTTCTCTCCAAAGTTATCAATGATCCAATTCCCAAATCCAATAACCTTTTCTCAATCCTCATTCTCCTTGACTTCTTTCTCTGTAATGTTTGACACTATTGAGAACACTCTTTTCCTTGATGTTTTCTTCTCTCTAGGTTTTCAGGACACCATTCTCTCCTCGTACCTCTCCTACCTGTTTCTCTGTCTCTTTTGCTGGATACTCTTCTAGACCATGGCCTATGTCTTACAGGGTTCTATCTTGGGATTTCTTCTGTTCTCCCTCTACATATTCCATATTACTTAATTTGTGATCTCGTCAGCCTCTAAGGATTGAATTCTCATCTTTATGTTGATTTTTCTCAAATCTACCCACTTTGCCCTAAACTCTCCATGGACCTCCACTGTTATACCTCCAAACTGCCTTTCAGTTATAGATGCCCAGTAGTTATCTTATACTCATCCTTATGCCTGAAATGCTTTCCGTCCTCATCTACATTCTGGCTTCCTGGCTTTGTTTAAAAACCAACTAAAAATCCCATCTTCTCCACTTTGCGTTTTCCAATCCTTCTTAATTCTATTTTTCTCCCCTCTGGAATCAGAAAGACCAAAGTTCAAACCTGGCCTCAGACATTATTAGCTGTGTGATCCTGAGCAAGTCATTTCATCTCTCCTTACCTCTGTCTCTCCATCTATAATATGGGAATGATAATAGCGCCAGCCTCCCAAGTAGGGATCAAGTGAAATAATAATTGTAACCTGATACACAGCACTACATAAATGTTAGCTAGCATCATCATCATCATTTATTACATAGCTTGTTTGGTCATATTTGCTTGTTGTCTCTTCCACGGAATTCAGATCTTTGATGGCAGACACTGAATTTTGCCCCCTTTAAAAAAAAAAATAATAAATCCCACATTGTGCTTAACACAATGCCTAGAACATAGTAAGTACTTAATATTTACTATTGACAGGCCTAACCTCCCTACTGAACTCCAGTTCATATCTCAAATTGCTAATTGAACATTTCAATGACCCTTAGACATTTTAAAACACAACATCCATTTTTTCTAATTTTCATTATTATCCTCCCAATGATTCATACTCACAACCTTCACAACCATAAAGATGATACTTAGGTTTTTTATAAGTCTGGGTGATTAGGAGAATGGTGATACAAAGCTACAAAGAAGGGAGGTTAGGGGAAAGATGAGTTTAGTTTTGCCTAGTATGAGTTTAAGATATTTAACATAATCAAGTCTACATTCTCTCTGTCTTTGTTTCTCTCCCTGACACTCCCATATTCAATGTGTTACAAAAACTTATCAATTTCACCATCATAACATCTCTAGCATATACCTCCTTCTCTCTTCTGTTATTGCCACTATCCTGGTATAAGGTCTCATCATCTCACATCTGGACTTGCATTACATTAGCTTGATGGTCTTCCAACCACAAGGCTCTCTTCACTGTAACTTGATGGTCTTCCTGCCCCAAGTCCCTTTCCACTGTAGACCATCTTCCACTCAGCTGTCAAAGTGATCTTCCTAAAGCACAAATCTGATTATCCCATTCTTCACCAATCAATAAACTCCAGTAGCTCCTGATAACCTTCAAGATCAAGATTAAATATGAAATCCTGTCTGGCATTCAAAGTCCTTCATAACTTCCCCTATCTCATATCTTCCCAGTCTTCTTATACTTTACATTCTCCCATTTTGGCTTCCCTTCTTTTTCTAGCACAACATATATGACTACATATATTTCCACTGGTTATGCTCAAAACTGGATTGTTCTCCCTTCATCTCTCTGCTCCCTGACTTCCTTCAAGTCCCAGATAAAATTTTACCATCTAAATTATTTCCAAAATAGAAATTTTGGAAATGAGAAGAAGAGATTAACAAAAGTGAAAGAAAAAAAAAACAAAGAAAAGTCAAATTTTTAAAATTTTAAAAAATAAAGCCATTAACAAATTTGATTTTTTTAAAATGATTTAAAAACCCCAAATTACCAGTGTGAAAAATGAAAAAGATAAATTCACAACCAATGAAGAAATTTTGAAAATTATTAGGAGCTATTTCATCCTATAAAAGTAACTATCTAAATGAAACGGGTGAATACTTATAAATGTATAAACTGCATGTATTAACAGAACAAGAAACAGAATACTCACATAGTATTCTATCTTAAAAAGAAGAACTGAACAAGCTACAAAATAACTCCCAAATGAAAAAACCCCAGAATCAGAACCAGATGGATTTACAAGCAAATTGTTCCAAACATTTATGGAACAATTAGCTCCAATATTATATGAACTTGTTTGGGGGGAAAAAAAGGAAAATAAGGAACCCTTAACTCCTTGTATGACAGATATGGTCTTAATACTTAAATCAAAAGTAGAAAGGAAAATTATAGAACAACACCCTCAATGAACACTCACATAAGCATTCTAATCAAGGAGACTATAGCAATATATCAAAAAGATTATATACTAGACCAAACCAAAGTTAAATCAAGAATGAGAAGCTAGTTTAAAACAAGGAAAACTACAAACATAATTGACCATACTAGTAAGAAAAACAACAAAAATCATATTGTATCAACAGATGCAGAAATTTTGACAAAAGATGACAGCCATTCTTCTTAAAAAACACTAGAAACTATAGAAAGAAACAGAGCTTTCCTTAAAATAAGCATTATGCATTAAAAATCCAAAGTCAGCATTATCTGATAGAGACTTTTCCAATAAGATTTGGAGTAAACAAAGGATATCTATTATCACCACTATGATTTGATAAGTGTAAAAATGTTAGCTATAGTAAGAAAAAAAAAGAAGCAGAACGAATAAGCATAGTCAAAAGAAGAAACAAAATTATCTCCATTTGCAAATGGTTTATTTAGAGAACCCTACAGTCAACTAAAAAAATCATTTGAAACATTAACAATTTTAGCAAAGTTGTAGAATATAAAACAAAGACACATAAATTATTAATATATCTATAAAGTATCAATATATCTATATATTCTAGGCAGCTAATTCTACATTGGGTAGGGTGCTGGACCTGGTCTCAGTAAGACTTATCTTCCTGATTTCAAATCTGGTCTCAGACACTTGCTAGCTGTATGACTCTGAGTAAGTCACTTAACTTCAAATGCCTCCCTCCACTCCAGTCCAAAAAAAAAAAAAAAATAAGTAGTATATTTTGTCATTTTTATTATTTCTTATTATACTATAGTATTTCATCATAATTTGTTCAGTCATTTTCCAATTGATGGGTGCTACTTCAGTGTTCACTTTTTGCCACTCTGAAAAGTTACAATAAATGTTTTTGTACATATACATATGTGTGTATATGTACAAAAACATTTATTGTAACTTTTTCATATATATATATGCATATATATGTGTGTGTATATAAATATATATCCTTTTCCTCTTTTTTTGAACTTACTGGGGTTTAGATTTCATCCCCAACTTCCTGATTCTCTTATTATAGTTGAATTGGTTTTATTTGTATAAAAACCTTTTAATTTTAAGTAATTAAAATGGCCTCTTTAACCACCTGTGAACCTCTCTTATTTAATCATGAAGTCTTTTTGATATTTCTTCCATGTTATTCTAATTTATTTGTGATGTCATCCTTTATGTAAAAAGTGTTTAATTGTGTTCAAGTAGCCCTATGGGAATGATTGAACAAATTATGGAATATGAATATGATAGGATACTACTATGCTATAAGAAATGAGGAAAATTTCATTGAAAAATGTGAGGATGCATGCTGAAGTGAGCAAAATCAGTCGAACAACTTACACAAGACAAACAATTACGAAAGACTTTAGAACTGGAATTAAAGCAATGTTCAGCCATGATTCCAAGGGACCCTAGAGAAGTTATGTTACCTATATCCTAAGAGAATAGATAAACTCAGGGATACAGATTGAGACATTTTTTTTAAACTAAATCAATGTGGGAATTTGTTTTGCTTGACTATATTTGTTACAGTGATTTTGAATTTTTTCCCTCTAGTTAAGTGGGAAGATAAAGAAAATTATTTCTCTTCACTGAAAAATTAATTTAATTTCAAAAAATAAAAATATGTTCTACATGGCGATACTAATAGCTAGGTTCTACCAAATTGAACATCACATTTAGAGGAAAACACATATACTTTCTGGCATTTTTCCCAGAGTTTGGGGAGTTGTGTGTGTGTGTGTGTGTGTGTGTGTGTGTGTGTGTGAATGTATGCGCATGTGTGTGTTGTGTTTCGCTTCAAGTTCAATACATAGTATTTACTATGAAAGTTTGGACAGTTACTAAAAGATTTCTTCTTCTAGTCCAATAAGAGTCCAGTGTTTGCTTATGCTCAATTTTGCCATCAAAAAAACAGAATATCACAGTACTGCACAATAACCCACAAGCTGCAATCTTTCTAATGCAAACTTCATATCTTTTTTCAGAGTAAAATTCCAAAGTTATTGTGTACCTTTTAGTACAGTAGGACCTGTAGGCTAAGAAGAACTAATGTCCCCTCACCTTCTACTGCATGATACACTTGCACCCTCTTACCTATGTTAATAGAACTTTTCTGGCCAATGCAGACCAAGCAGAAAACCAAGGACACAAGTACCTCTAGTTGTTTAGTATCTATTTATTTCTTAATCATTTAGCATGTATAAAACTGTGCAACCCTTTTTATTAAACTCTTATTTTTTTAAATGTCACTAATGGAAGATTTTGAGTATTCTACTCCTAACTTCAATTTCTCTATAAATGTTGTAATTTTTTTTCCTGAGATTTTGCATAAGTAGCTGATTTTTAGGCACCTACAACAGAACTTACTGTCTTTGAAAAACATTAGTTACAATATTCAAGGCATTTAGAAATCTTAAAAATATCTTAAGCAAAATGGTGTCCAAAACTGTCCAAATGATGTCTCTCTAAATTTGGCACAATTCCATTCTACTGAAGCAGATAAAGTCAACCAAAATTTAGGAAAAATGGTACTGCAGATTGTGTAACATGGAGCATGTGTAATATGTCCCTTGTGTGTTACACTTATTTCACTTTCACTGTCAATTTAGATTTAAAATCCAAAAAAATGAATAAATCCAAGTTCAAATTTTAATAAAATCACAGCTGCTAATCTCTCCTTTTGTTTATTTTCATTAAATTTTGTGACACCTTTTGCTTTTACATGAAACAATTCTCACATACGTCTGTGAAAATGATCAAAAAATATCAAATGTTAACAGAAATGAGTTTTGAATAATTAGTAATAATGTAGTACTTGTTGTCTCCAGATGTTATACACATTGTAAGTACCATTCATTCTTTAGTTTTACTTTCCTCACTACATCATTTCAAATAAGTCTCTATTTTTCCTAATTCTTCATATTCTTAATTCTTTATGTTAGTTGGGCTCTCCTTAAAAATAAAATTATCCCTCTATATAAGTGAGCTGATTTGTATTTTTCTATAAACAAAAGGTGTCCCAAAATGCAATTCGAATATTCATTTAGTAAGTCTTTCCAGTGTCCAAGGGTACCATGCTAGGTTTTAAGAGATAGAGATGAAAATTGCACTTCCTGACCCTAACAACTGACAGTTTAATAAATATGTTACAAAGTAGAATGTAATATGGGAAAAGGAGAGATCCAGGCAAAATGCTGAGAACATCTGAGGAAGGATACATCATTTCCAGCAATAAGAATGTTGACTAGTTTTAAGTTAGTAATCTAATTAAGAAGTAATCAATTATTTCATTATTATTCTCCTTCCATCTTTGTCTCTCTTCACTTAATTCCCTCTACTCCCCCCCCAAAATAAACCCCATTCAGAATAGAAAGAAACATTTCTTAGAAAATAACTATTTGTCATTTTATGTGGGAAACAAAGCAAAGGAAAGCTAAAATAAGGAGACAAAATATTTTAAAATTTGCACAGAAGTAGACAAACACAATAACCATCAAAGTGCCCTGAGTTTGAAAAAAATTTAGAAAATACAAATTTTCCCCCTTTAAAACCTTCCTATTTCCAAATTCCCCTATTATTGTCAAAGTTACCACCATCCTTCCTATCACCAAAACTCAAAACCTGGATAGCATTCTCAACTCCTCACTCTCTCTCCATCCCAAATATCCAATCATTTGGCAACTTCTTTGATTTCTACCTTCACAACATCTGCATGCATCCCCTTAGCAGCTTTGCAAATGCCACCATTCTGGTCCAGTTCCCTTATCACCTTTCTGATTTGACAGTCCTGTTAAAGTGATCTTTCTAAAACACAAATCTAACTGTATCATCACATCTATTTAAAAAAAAATGGTAGTTCTTTATTGCCACAAAATCAAATATAATTAAAATTCTTTGGCTTTTTAAAGCTCCCTTCTCTCCATCCTTCTAGTCTTCTTACTTCTATGCCCTACACCTCCTATCTCCCATGTTCCCAGCACATAATCCTTAAATCCAGAGACATTTGGCTTTTTGCTATTCTTCAGAGACAGATCACTTTCTCATGACTACAGGCATATTCACTAGCTGTCCTCCTTACCTGGAACTCATCTTCACCTCTTAATTCCCTTTAGTTCTAAGCTAAAATCCTACTTTCTGCAAGAAACCTTTCTCTAACATCTATAATCTTAGTACCTTCCCTCTGAAATTTTACACACACACACACACACACACACACACACACACACACACACACACACACACCCCTTATTTATGCATAGTTATTTCCCACATTCAACTGTAATTCCTGGAGGACTGTTCTTTTGCCTTTCTTTGTATCACCAGTACTTAACACAGAGCATGACATGTGACAGGTGCTTAATAAATGCTTACTGACTTTATGACATTTACTAAAATGTCTTATTTTCCTTAATCTAAAAGACTATATTGTACAAAATAGCAATCTATAGGTATGTAATACATTGGAATAGAATCAATGGTCAAATTCTTGTCTGTTTTTCTTGAAAAATCTTTGAACAGTAGATGACTCTTCAAAGTTCTATTCTTTTGTTTAAAGAGAGAAATGGTAGAAATGAATGGTTCTTTTGAGACACCTTTAATACGATTCTAAAATGAGGACCGAATGTCTTGCCTTAAGCAAGAAATAACAGAAATAAAGTTGTTTTGTTTTCCATATAATTTTTAATGGAATAGTAATTTCAAGAAAAATATAGGGAATGTGGTGTTGGTGCATTGACACAGATGATTCAAAGAAACTCTCCTTTCCACATATTTAGGCCTGAGGATACTCCATTTCACATTTCAAGTCAATCTAACAGAAACATCAGCTACCAGAAAATAACTGTAAACTTTTAACCTCCTAACAAAGGCAGAAGGAGAAAAAAATCTAGCTTTAAATTTCAAGGAAGGGAAAGTAATGTTTAAGGAACTTTATAAAGTCAAACACTATATGGACATCAATAGCACTGGACAAGAACAGAAATTTTCAAGTATGTTTTCTTCCAGTAATACTTTATCAAGATGATTTCTTTTGAAGACTAAAATTATGATACTGCTTGAGGGAAAAATAGGACTTTTGGAAATTTCCTGAATGAAAACAGAAGGGCCAAAAACATGACAACAAATTTAAATGAGTTGTCCAAAAGGGGTTAATTTGTCAAAACTTACTAATGAGCACTGAAACACATTATGGAACACCCTAAACTATTCCTGGACTAGAAGACATTAAGGTTAAAACGGAAAAATTTTCTAATAATTCCCGATACATGCATTAATACAAAGTTCTTAGCTTTATAAGCGATTAAGCAATATTCTAACTTGACAACAAAAA
Organism: Myrmecobius fasciatus; assembly: GCA_023553655.1. Lineage (NCBI taxonomy): Eukaryota > Metazoa > Chordata > Mammalia > Dasyuromorphia > Myrmecobiidae > Myrmecobius > Myrmecobius fasciatus. The sequence goes on from JAJPUD010000137.1 coordinate 419,163, forward strand.
GGTAAATTTGTAGTTAAGTAACATGAGAGAAGACAGCAAGTCAAATATCATTAACTGCAGGCACTATGTATGAAAAAAGACAATTAACACATCAGAATAGTGTTTCTCAAACTAACAAAGTCTGAATTATAGGGATTAAGAATATTACTGAATTTCAAGGGCTCTAGAAAATGGATCTGCCTAGGATTTCATATTGATAGTCATAAGGTCTACCTTTTCTGCCTTCATTTCTGTTCTAGTCTTTAAGTTCTACTGCAATCAAAATGAAGAGTACTAATTATGTGATGGATGACTGCAAGTGCCTGTAAGTAAAAAAATTTGTTCTTAGGCCTCCTCCTGGGGTAGGAACTAAGTACAAAAACAAAAAGACAAAAATTGAAAGGGGCCAAAAAGAGGTCACAAAAGGAAAATAAGTAAAAAAAAAAAAAAAAAAAACCAACTTTCAACTTTTGCAGTGGGTCTTAAATGACTAGAAATAACTTTTCCCTTAGATTTAATAACTTTTCCTTTAAAAAATTTAATGTTTTCTTCTGTTTCTAGGAAGCAAAAATTGAAACAAGACTTTCCTTTTAGAAATTATGTTCATGGTCTTACTTGTCTACCTCATACCTAACACCTACATTTAAAAAAATGCCTACGTGATGCTTATATTCCTTCCATAAAAAGGCAAGCCCTTAAGTCTAAGATATTCTAATTCTTTCTAAAAATTTCTACAATGTGAAACTTATACATAAATAATGATAAAACTATTATTTTTTGCTGAGGTATATTCTATCTGGTAAAGCAAAATCAAAGTAAGAGATCTACATAAATAAATCCACCAAAATAAATTAAAAATCTCTCATTTTTAAAGGAGTAGCTTTATGCTTATGGTATAGAACTTTATCTTTTGAACTCCTTAGAATAATGTTTTTAACTGCACAAAATAAAATAAATAGGACTACAAAGGAAACCAATTATATTTAAAAGGGATTACTAAAATATAAAAAACTGTAATGTAGTATATGTATTTCATTGTTAATACATAAATAAGACAATATATTTAAAATTAGGCGAGTTAAAGTTAAATGTTAATTTTTAAGGCATATCAATATGGAGATTGTTGCCTACTGTCATAACTGAATCTTACTTAGAAGTTAATGAAAATTAGTCCATGGACCACAGGCTAAGAACTCATATTTTAAAGGAACACCTCAGAAAAGTCAGTATTTCAATTAAAATAAAATGTTCTTTTAGGCCACCTACTTCTAAAAACCCTGTAAAGTGTATGAAGCAAGTCTAAAGAATTGATGACATAAAATGCTATCCATGTGCAGAGAAATGGACTCAAGAATGCAAATAGTAGCATTTTTTCTTTATTTATTTTTCTTGTTTTCTTTGTTTTTTGTTTGTTTGTTTTTTAATCCCACAACACGGCTTTTGGGGAAATGTTTTACATGACTTCATATGTATAATGGGTAATATATTTCTTGCCTTCTCAATGTGTGGAGAGTAAATTTGGAAGGAGAGAATTTGGAATTGAAAATAAAATTTTTAAAAAATTTAAAGAATGAAAAAAATAAAGCATTTGAAGGTGAATAATTGGAATAGTTATATAACAGTATCAAAATTTTTAATTAATTAAACTGTTTCACACACATACACAGAAAGGAAAACGTCTTTATCCCTAAGCTTTCACTCTTCCTTCTAACTTGATTTCTCTTTGCCTCAATCTCATCCTAGAAGCTAGACCTAAATAGAAATACCACAAGACTACTTACAATGTTTGGAAAAGATGGGGGTAAATTAAGTGAGATGGAAAACCACCAGGTATCTTTCTTGCCATATTTGTTGCTTCTATAATCCTTCAAGTATCTGGTCAGTATTTTGTGACTCAATAATAAGGCAATTCACCATGCAACTCACCATCCAGTCCTATTGCTACACTCAGGATTTCTGGCTTTATCTGCCCTAAAGGGGACCTTTTCTTATATGTTTATTCTGTCTTTCAAGCAAGGCCTCCTTAAAAGCAGAACATTATCCATTTGTATATCCTCATTAAGAATACACAGTATGCACTTAAATGATTTTTATTTATTCTTTCCAAAATATTTTAATATTGTTGGCACATCTATGACTTTCTTAATTGCATCAGAATGACAGTTTTAGACTTACTTTATCAGAAAAGAATAAACAATGAACTTTTTCTAAAAACTATTAAAATAACTTTTGTTTTATATTACCAGAGAAAATATAGAAGAACTTCACTATAGCAGTTTTTCCTATAGTAGTTATTCTGATTAATATACTGCCAGTTTTCAGAAGTTTAAAAAAGCAACATGGTAAAGGCCAACACTACCAGTTTTAATAAAGGATCACAGATAGAAATAAGTAGTCTAGCCCATTACTGCAGAAAGCCTCTAAAGCATATAAAACAAGATCTGCAAAGCACATTAATTAATTAAAGTTCACAAATTTTACCTATAAAAACCTAGAGAAGCTGTCACTTGAAATAGCACGTTTAGATTATACATAAACTATGCTTAATTTAACTAACTGGTCATTTACTTGAAATATATACGAATTAAACTATTTTCCAAAATACTCTCATGCAGCACAAAATCAAAAAAGTTCTGATGTGCCAAACAGTAAAAAGGGCCTTTTCTTCTAGCACAACTATATTACGTACAATTTCAGGTAAAAAAGACTATTTTTTTTAAAGTTGCACGACTCTTACAAATGATCTCACAAAATAAATAAAAACAAAACTCCTCCAAACTGGGGAAGTGATTCAAGCAAGTAAATTTTTTTGTCCAAAATTAAAATAATGATTTTGACAAAACTAGTTGCTAGCTTTGATAGTTCCCCTTGAAAAATGCCAACATAGCCTCCATATCCTTCTACACATTCATCATTATACCCATCAAGCTCTTAAAGAACAAAGATCCACAGAAATGTAACATAATTATAAGAATTGTTGATGTATTATTGTATTTATGAAAATAGATGTTAGATAATAGATAACAGAAAATAGATAATAGAAAACTAGAATCAGAAAACCTGTAGGCCAATGAAGTTACTGAAATTAGTTTTAAAAGTTGTGTGCCAGGCATTTTATTTTTTAATACGTAAGGTACTAATTAATTACTATTCCTAATAGAAAACTACTAAACTACAAGTTAGTAAATTTTTTTCTGGGCCATGGTCATACTCTCAGCAAACTGAGTACTTCTATTCGGTATACCTTTCCACACTTTATTCAGCCTAAATATCAATACAGTTTAGAATAACAAAGAGAATTCAAAAAATAAGAGCTAACAGCTTTAAAGGATACCTGCTTTCAAACCTTGTAAGATGGGAAGAAAGAATAATTATATATATACATACACACATAAAGTGCTGCTAGTTGAATTAAACAGGTGGGTAGGCCAACTTGTTGGTATCTTATACCAATCCTTACAAAGAGGCTGATGACTAGTTTCTACAGGTGAAATACACATACAAGACTTTTTCTTCTTCCTCAGGCAGGCAGGAAGAAAAGAAGCATTTTTCTCTGTGGTCAGGCATTGTTAAAATATGAGCAAAACAACAGTCCCTGCCCTCAAGGAGCTTATATTCCAAAGGAATGAGAACATATAATAATAACAGCTAGCATTTAAATAGCTTAAGACTTGCAAAGTGCTTTACAAATATTATCCTAACAACTTAGGGACAAAGGTGCTATTTTTATACCTATTTTACAAGAGGAAAAAACTGAAACATACCAACTGACTTGCTCAGTGTCACAAAGCTCTATGTAAAGGGAGTAGAAATGCAGCAAATGGAGAAGAATGGTATAACAACATCAGGCACAATCTGGAGGGGAATATGAAGAGGAATATGGTCTCTTGAGTCCATATCCAAAATGGAGTCCCCAGAAGACAATGGGTGCTAAAGGAATCCCCAAGTAAGAAGGCATATAAATTATGGTGTCACTAAATGCACCTGCCTTCATGTACACTGTAAAATACTTTTGGTTTTTGGAATAAGAACGAACTGAAGTTAGTCCTAACTCAGTAAGAAAACCTGTAAATGCAGAAATTTAGAATTAGGATCAAATTCAAAATCTTAGTCTTTCAAGTTATCAAAAAAAGTTTTTTTTTTAAATTCATGAAACAAAAGCTAAAGAAAAACACATGTATGTATACATATAAAGATTCTGTCACACCAAAATTACATTTATTCGGATACAGTTACATATCCTAACTTTTATAAAATTTGCTGCATTTTCTGGTCATATTTATATAGTCAATGAAGAAATCTGTTTTGCTTAAACATGCATATATGTTACAACAGTTTTCCTTGGGGAGTGAAAGGAAAAAGTGGGGAGAAAAAATCAAATGCATGTTAATTTAAATAAATTAAAATTTTAAAATAACCATAATGAGAAAGAATATAAGAGATGGCAGAATAAAGCAGAAAAGTTGGTTTAGAAAGGAAGAAACAAACCAGAAAAGAGAGTGGGTAAATTTAAGGAGGTAAAAAACCACCCAACCAACTACAACAGGGAAGAACAGAGGCATAGCCAGTACATGTGTGCATAAAAAGTAAATTTCTAACTTCATTTTACTCTGTGATTATTTCCAAGATTCTATTCATTTTACCTATTAATGGTAAGCTAGTTTCTAGTTTTCTAGACCTAGGGACTTTCAGGGGGGAGGGGGGAAGAAAGAACAAAAAGAATTTTAAAGTATGTAAAAAGCTCTTACTGTCAGGAAACAGTGACCTACAAATTTCACTTTCTGATTTTTACCCCTCTAAAACATCTCTGCACTGTACTCTTATTTTCAAATATCAGTAGAAATGTAGAATTTTAAGTCTAGATGAACCCAATAAATAATCTAGTGTAACTCCTTCACTTTGCAAATGTGGAAAATTTGGCCCACAAAGCTAAGTGACTTATGTAAGACCAAATAATGCATTAGTGACAATGCCATGATTTTTGTCCAGTGTTAAAAAAAAAAAACATCCCCCTAAATGCACACATACAAACCCCTTCAAAACTCAGCTCAAATGCAAAGTACATAATGATTTTTTTTTTTTTAGATACCTAATCGCTAATGGCTCCATCCCAAAATTTTCCTGTATTTACTTTGCATATATTCCCTGGATAGTCTGAGTCTCACTCAGGTCCAAAGCAATAAAGAGGTGATATTTATCTTTTTCCTACAAACCATTCCTAAAACCAATGTCATCATCATGGTAATAATTATAGTTGATGTTTAAATAGCATTTTAAAGGTTTGCAAAGTGCACTTTATCTACATAACCTATTTTATCCTCACAATTCTGTGAAGCAGATGCTACAGATATAATTAAATCAATCTGACTGATGTGGAATGTGAGGCAAAAAATCATTAAACAATTTACTGATATTCCCAGATCATAAACATAAGGTAGGATTTGAACCTCAGTTTTTCTTGATTCAAAGTCTAGCATTCCTTCCTCTACACTACAATATGTCATTAAAAACAATTGTTCCTGCTGCCAATTTTCTCACACTGAGGGAGTCATCTTTTAGTGATATTGTGCCTAGAATGCTATGGTACCCCCCAACCCCTGCTTTTCAGCTTCCTTTTATTTGGAGTCATCTCTCATTACACTGTAAGCTATCCACCTTCAGATAAGAGAACTGATGGATTCTAGAATACAGCTAAAAACATGTTTTCTTGATTTAAAAAAAAAAAGGCTAATATAGAAGTTTGTTTTTATTTGGCTTTATATTTGTAATGGGCTTTGTATTTCTTGCCTTCTCAATGGGTTAGGGAGGAGTAGGACAGGAAGAAAATTTGGAACTGAAAATAAAATTGAATGAAAAAATATAATGAGGCTTAAAATAAAACATATGGTTGGTTTTAAAAAGGAAATTGGGAAGTGGGAAACAGCCTGCATAGGAATTCTGAACTAGATATTTCATAGTAATTTTTAACTCAACTTGTCCAAAACTGATCTCATTTTTTCCTTCCCAAGTTCATCTATCTTTCAACCTTGTCTAATTTTCTCTAAGGCACTATTATGTGAGTCACTGAAATTCAGAACTTTGGAGTCATATTCAATCCTCATATTCTCTCACCTCATATATCCAATAAGATATCAAGTTTTATTGATTATAACTTTTCGGCATCTTACATTCAAATCTTTCTATTTACATCGCTGTCACTGTAATTCAAACTTCTCAACCTTTCACTTGGACTACTGCAATATGCTAATTGATCTTCCTACTTCAGCAATCTTGAGCCACTCATTTTATTCCTTCACAAAGCTGCCAAAATAGGATTCCTAAAGCACCGATCTAATAGCAAGTTAATCCCCATCAATAAATGCTACATCAAGTACAACTCCTTCAGTGTTTAATAACCTTCCTTCAATCTACCTTTCCACATGGACAACAGATTCTGTGCCAAACATTTAGTCTAGCCATACTGACCTTCTTTCTGCTCCTTACACATGATATTCCTTTTCTATACTTAGAATGCAGATCCTTCTCATTTCTGACTCTTGAGAGTCACTAACATTCTTCAAAGTTCAGATCAAAAGTCTGAAAAAGCAGAAAACTGCAGGAAAAATTTTATAGCCAGTGTTTCTGACAGAAACCTCATTTCTCAAATATATTGAAAACTGAGTAAAAATTTCTAACAATATGAGCAATTCCCTGATTGATAAATGCTCAAAGGAAATGAACAGGCATTTTTCATTAGATCAAAGCTGTTTAGTCATACAAGAAGATACTCTATATCACTACTTATTAGAGAAATACAAATCAAAACAACTTGAAAGTACTATCTCATACCTATCAGATTAGTTAATATGAGAGAAAATGAAAATGACAAGTGTTAGAGAGGACATGGAAAATCTGGAACACTAATGTACTGTTTACAACTGTAAATTGATCCAACTATTCTGAAGAATAATTTGGAAATATGTCCTAGAGGCCAGAAAACTGCATATTCTTTGACCCAGCTAGGTCTATCCCCAAAAAATGGCTTAGGGAGGGAGGAAAAGAGGTCTGGAGATAAAAGGACCAATAGTATAAAAATGTTTCTAGAAGCTCTTTTGTCGTAGCAAAAAATTGAAAATTGAGAAGATGCCTATCAATCAGTTGGGGAATGGCTAACCAAGTTGCGATTCATGATTGTGATGGAATATTATTGTGCTATAAGAAATACCAAGAAGGATGGTTAGACATTTGAAGTGGGAAGATCAAGGAGAACAATACATACAGTAAAAGAAATAGTATATGATGATCAACTGTGAATGACTTGGCTATTCTCAGTAATCCAAAGATCCAAGACAATTCAGGACTTAATGATTTAAAAAAAAAAAATGCTATCCACCTTACAGAAAGAATTGATGGAGTCTGAAAGCAGATCAAAGTATACTTTTTTTCTTTGCTTTACTTTTCTTGAGCATAGGTTTTTTGGAAGGAGAGTATTTTCTTTCACAAAATGCCAAAAGGAAATATGTTTTGCAGGACTGCATATGTATAATCTATATCAAATTGTTTTCCTTGGGGGGGAGGCAGATTATAGGGTGGTATGGGAAAGGAGGGAGACAGAAAATTGTTAAACTCATTTTTTTAAAAAATAAATGTTAAAAATTGTACATGTAATCGGGAAAACATAAAATTTTCTCAAGAAAAAAAGCTACTTCCTATAAAAGCACCCAAGCATTAATGCCTCCTTTCCATAATTACCTCATATTCATTTTTTATATCTTATATACTTACATATAGACAGAGACAGAGACAGACAGACAGACACACACACACACACACACACACACATAGCATAGTACCTGGCACATAGTAAGAATTTAATATATTCTTGTTGATTGATTCCATGGGTTTTTTCCAATATTAAAGCCAACCAAAAAGCTTCAACCTCATCATTGTACCAGCCTTTCTACCATTCTTTCTCATTAGGTACCTATTATGGGTATCTCATTACATTGTATCTACCTAGCCTACTGTCTTTATATATAATCAAAAGTTAACACATACATTCTAATAGCCTAACTGCATAGGCTATTGCCCCATGTCTGGCTTACTCACACTTCCTCTTGAAGCTGGACCCCAAGGATCAAATGAAGTATTATTTACTTCAAAAGATCCTTCCTGATTCCAACAGTTGCTCCACAACCCTAAAATTTATTGGTATTTATCTTATGCTTGTTTCTGCTTTAATATATAACAAAAATGTCAAGATTGACATAATCCACTTGATCTACATACAAGGATTTCAATAATCAAGGTCAAAGTTATGGACTTCCATACAATCATTCTCAGCATCTCCTGTCCCAATTTTTGAGTCAAGCTGAGACCATCCCTGCAAAGGCAAAAAAGGTTAGCTGGACTGAGGACAATTTTGTATTTTTTGCTATAAGGGTTGTCATAGCTGAAAAATTCATCACAAAATACGGCCTACAAGTTCCTGACTATACACAAATAAAGTCAGACCTAATCAGTTGGAAAAATATCAAGTGCTCATGGGTAGGATGAGCGAATATAATAAAAATTACAATACTACCCAAACTAATTTATTTATTTAGTGCCATACCAATCAAACTCCCAAGAAATTATTTTACAGATTTAGAAAAAATAGTAGCGAAGTTCATCTGGAATAACAAAAGATCAAGAATTTCAAGGGAATTAATGAAAAAAAAAAAAAGCTGGTAAAGGTGGCCTTGCTATACCAGATCTAAAACTATATTATAAAGCAGTGGTCATCAAAATCATATGGTACTTGGGGGCAGCTGGGTGGCACAGTGGTTAGAGCACCAGCCCTGAAGTCAGGAGGGCCTGAGTTCAAATCTGGTCTCAGACACTTCCTAGCTGTGTGACCCTGGGCAAGTCACTTAACACCAATTGCCTCAGCAAAAAGCAAAAAGCAAAAAAAAAAAAAAAAAAAAAAAAAAA